>JASAND010015373.1:0-14272 GCA_030248195.1 Trissonchulus latispiculum | reverse complement strand
TGTACTTCGTTCAGTTACGTATTGCTCACATAGCACTGTCTCCTGAGCACTGAACACAATTCAATAAAGTGATTTTTAATAGATTTCAATTATAGGACTGTACCCCTTCTTTGAGCAGATGGCATTCGTGTGATAGCGGTGGCAAGGTAGATATAACATCACTACCAGAAAGGTAATAGCCAAGCCACTCATTTTCGGGACTATTCCAAACCAAGCGAGCTTTCTCTAATTGATGCACGCTCCCAGAAAGATCAACGATGGCCGTTGTTTCGATTGATTTGCCATAAACTGTTGATATGTATTCCATTGCTTGGTAACCAGCAGCAAGGAGTACGTCGGAAGAAGTCGATAGTCCAGCTACCGTAAAGTTCATTAAGGACGTGCTCTTAAAAACAAAGATGTTAAGTTGAACAAAATATTAAATATTATCAGGCTAGTTGTTGTTTACAACGTTGTTGGTCAGTCGTACTCGTATCGTTAATTTGGGAATTCCTTCTAACATTAACAACATTTAAATTCACAGTGTATGGTAAGTGTTTTTGCATGTACCCAGAATGCAAGCTTAAATGGGAAACATACAATATTTCCGCATTCTGTTTCTACAATTGTTTCTGTGAATTCGTCCTGGAAGTCTTAATTGAAAAATACGTCTCGAGTACCTAAAAATCAAGTAAGACCAGTTACAATATACAATTCGCTTCATTTTCTACAATTTCTAATCATGCCAATTTCTAATCATCATGCAAACATCATCGAAAGGCTCAAAACCACCGTGTCTTCAGCAGGATTTGAACCTGCAACATCACTCAACTTTTGCAGATGGCATTTATTGCCCCAGAAGCTGGTAACTAGCAGGCACAGGTTCGGTCTTCGCGATTTGAACCTTGACATGATTTCCAGGTTTGTATTTGTCCTACGCCTCGTTGTGCCTTGCGTATCCCTTTCTGGTATGGTCACGATTACTTTACTTGATTCTGTTGTTGTGTTCAGTGTTGATGTCTGCCTTGTTCGGTCATGGAATTCCAGCTTAGAGTTAGGATTGAGCGTTGGTTGTATCAACGTGCTTGCAAGAGCAGTTGTTAGTGACGACTTCGTAGAGAGTTTTGTCACTTTCGCTGTCCTGGTAGTGGTACCAACAGTCATAGAATAGAAATTTAGCGTCCTCTGAACTGGAACAGCTGTAGAAGTTGAAGGTTTTGTAGAGGAGACAAGCAAGTGACGTTGCTCGCCGATTGCGGAGAAGTAACTTGGATGCGATACTGAAGTAATAATTTTTGAATGACTGAGGTTGAAGATTGTCGATGTAAAAGTTGAGGTGTGGTACAGCTGGTGTGGCAGCGTGCTCTTTGTTGCGGCTGTTGTGTTGATTTTAGACCGATGTACGGTTTGGGGTGCTGAAGGGATTTTTCCGGCTAGGACAATGGTACTGGTTCCATTATATGGTTGAGTTTTCGATGCAATAGGGCTGTATGTAGAAGAAAAGCATGAGTTGTTCAAACTGGTTAATAGTTGGCTATTAAGACTTATCAAAGAGCATAGTCTTCCTGCCAATTTGGATGCTTTCTGCGTTGCAGACTGAGATGAGCCCAATATTGAAGTTGAAATAGTCTCTGTTGGAGGTTCTGAAGCAATTGATTTGTCTTTGAGGGACGTGGCGGGTTTTGGTGAATTTTCAGAATGTGATGAGCTCTCTTGCAAGAAATGCTTAGTGTTCCCAGAATGACTGTCATTAAACTGTGTTGTAAACACAATAGTTGCTTCACTCTCTTCAGCAGTTTGATTGGTTGGAAATGAGCTGCTTTCTGAACTTAAAGTTGATGCTAAAACGCTAGTTGAAATTCTGCCTGGCGTTAAAAGCATCGCAAAGTTTGCCATAGCTGTCGCAGAAACAGTCGAAATCTCTAGCGATTGTGTTACATTTAACCTGTTACGCAATGCTGCTGTTGTAGTTGTGGGCATGGACAACATCGGTATTTCGATAGGAGTCTTATCCAATAACGTTAGGGTAAAATACCCAGGCAGCGAAATGTCTGTAATTCTACCGTTTGATGTTATTGTTGTTGTTGCTCTTGTTGCTACGGCAATAGATGTGGCCGACGTAGGTACTGAGTTTCCACTGGTGAGTAAACCAATTGCTGATTTGGATGCTGCAGAAGAACTATAATTGGGCATTGTGGCCGTTATTTTTGGTGCTTCACCAGAAGGCGAGAAAACCAATGATGCAACTCTTGAAGAAAATGCTACAATCTTTGTTGAAGTAGTTGTTGATCGTGCCGCTGACATTAGCGCTAAGAAAAAGGCAGTTGGTCCTTGCGGCGAAGGAAACTTTGATGGCACTTTTAGAAGAGTAGTTGTTTCTGTTGGCTCGGAAATCGAAGATTGGTCCATTAAACTATGATCACTTAAAGTATGGAATACGAGCTGATTTGTACTTGTTTTACTCAGTGGTGATATTGTTGTTATTAAGTAGCTTGTGATTACATAAGTGGTATAACTTAAAATGGTAGCACTAGTCCTACTGTTGATAGTGACGGTAAAAATTGTTTGCGTTGTTGTTGCAGCAACAGTAGCAGCAGTAGCGGCAGTAGTAGTAGTAGTAGTAGTAGTAGTAGTAGTAGTAGTAGTAGTAGTAGTAGTAGTAGTAGTAGTAGTAGTAGTAGTAGTAGTAGTAGTAGTAGTAGTAGTAGTAGTAGTGGCCGTTGTAAAAGTAGTAGTAGTAGAAGTTGTAGTAGTAGTAGTAGTAGTAGCAATAGTACTAATAGTAGTCCCTATTGTAACAATAGGAGTAGCAGTACTAGTAGTTGCAGTAGCAGTAACAGGAGTAACAATATTAGTAGTGGTAGTGGTAACAGTAGTGGATGTAGTAGTGGTGGTGGTGCTGCAGGTTGTGGTGGTGGTGATCATGATTGTGTAGATGGTGGTGGTAATAGTAGTGGTAGTAGTAGCAGCAGTGGTAGTAGTAGAAACAGGAATAGTAGTAGTGGTTATGGTAGTAGCGGTTGCTTCAGTTGTGATATCAGTAATGGTAGTAGTAATAGTGGTGGTGGCGGTGGTGGTAGTGGTGGTGGTAGTGGTAGTGGTAGTGGTAGTGGTAGTGATGGTGATAATAGTGGTGGTCGTAGTGGTATTAGTAGTAGCTGCAGTAGTGGTGGTGTAGGCGGGAGTGGCGGTGGTCGGTGTAATGGTAGTAGTAGTAGTAGCAGTAGTAGTAGTAGTAGTAGTAGTAGTAGTAGTAGTGGTGGTGGTGGTGGCGGTGGTGGTAGCAGTCACGATGGTAGTCGTAGCAGTGGTGGAGATGGTGATGGTGGCGGTAGCAGTAGTAGTAGTAGTAGTGGTCTTGGTAGTAGTCGTAGTGGTGTAGGTGGTGGTGGTAGTGGTGATGATGATGGCGTAAGTGGTTGTGGTAGTAGTAGTGGCAGTAGTAGCCGCAGCAGTCGTAGTAGTAAGAACAGGAATAATAGTAGTGGCACTGGTACTAGCGGTTGCTTCGGTTGTGATATCAGTATTAGTAGTAATAGTGGTAGTAATGGTATTCGTGTTAGTGGTGGTGATGGTGATAATAGTAGTGGTAGTAGTGGTAGTAGTAGTTGTTGTAGTAGTGGGGGTGTAGGCGGGGGTGGCGGTAGTAGGGGTAACGGTTGTAGTAGAAGTAGTGGTGGTAGCAGTTATGGTGGTAGTCGTAGTAGTGGTGGTGGAGATGGTGGTGGTAGTGGTGGTGGTGGTAGCGGTAGTAGTAATAGTGGTCATGGTAGTAGAGATAGTGGTGTAGGTGATGGTGGCTGTGGTGGGGGTAGTGGTAGCAATAGTAGTATTGGCAGTTGTGGCGGTGTAGGTGGTGGTGGTTGTAATAATAGTTGTAGCAATAGCAGTATTGGCAGTTGTGGTGGTGTAGGTGGTGGTGGTTGTAATAATAGTTGTAGCAATAGTTGTGGTAGGAGTTATGATACTAGTAGTGGTGTAGGTGGTGGTAGTGGTGATGGTGGTGGAGGTAGCGGTAGTAGCAGTAGTGATTGTAACACTCACCGTAGTAGTAGTAATGGTGTAAGTGATGGCGGCTGTGGTGTGGGTAGCAGTAGTATTTGTAGTTATGGTGGTGTAGGTGATTGTGGTTGTAGTAGTAGTTGTACTAGTAGTGCCAGTAAAGGTTACGGTAATTGTTATTGCTGATTGTGGAGGTGTCGGTGTTGTTTTTGTCGATGCTGTTGTCGTCGTTGACGAACTTAACATTTGGAAACTTGACGATACGCAGAACATAGTTAAAGTCACTGACGTAGAGCCCACTCCATAAAGTGTCGTAGCGGTGTTAGCTGGTATAACAGTAAGTGTTGCTTCCGTTGAAATATTGAATGATAGTATTGACGTCAAGCCGCTTGCTTGGGACATTTTTGATACGAGTGTTGAGTTAAAATCCTCTTTAGTAGTATTGCCTGGGTCTGTCGTGCTAGTTGTGAACACCGAGCAAAAACCGCTATCGAACGGTTCTGTTAGAGTCAATCGTTGGTCTTGGTCTACATCATCATCTACATAGTAGAAAACAAGTGTCAACACATCTACATATGCTCCGAAAAATTAAGGATATAAGAAATTGCTGCGCCCGCCCGAAATAAGGGTCGCCCGCGAATAGGGGAACGGGAACTGGGACCCTGGAAAACTTATAAAAAGATGTCACTAAAGTAGGGGACCAATGCAGCCTGTCTGTAACCTAAAGCTCCCCTTCAAATGCTGATGTTTAAAATAGAAGAATAATGGGAATTCCAGATATTTGTCTCCGCGAGTGAACAAGGGCCAAGAAACTTCGCACCATGAAACTATTTCCTCCATCTAGGCAACCTGTTTGATACTGTTCGGGGAAATGGTGTTAGGTTTGCAGCGCACACAGCTCAGCTGAGACTTTGTACATGGCGGGTACATACTTTTACCTTACGGATCGTACCTGCCAGGAATTTTCCCATAAGCCTTTATGCTCAGGATAAAGGAGCTTTATTAAATTTTTGATAGTGGCACGTTAGGTTGATTATAACTTATTAATTCCTACTGAAGGTGCCCTTTTATTTTGACATTGAAGTTTAATGCTTTAATGAATTGTGATTTTTCTATTCAGTTTAGGCTACCTTCTCTAACGCATCGACATAATCGTTTGCCCTGAACTGGGACGGCTTCGCAGGTGGTTTCCTTCGGAAATTCAAATGCTCCAAAACAATTCAGTGCTAGTAGGTCTTCAACTAGAGCTGGTTTCACTTCTCCAAGATTGTCGTCCGTGGTAAACACGGTTCCTCCTTGACAGTCTTTACCCGATAACAATTCCATAATTAGCCAAAGCGAGTTGGGATTCTCGCAGTTAAAGTCGTCAAAGCTGCAGCTCATTTCACTGTTCGAACAAGCAATGTCACATGCAACACCTGATTGTGCCAATATATAGACGTGCCCGCGATGATTGATTGAAGCAGCTGGAAGACAGAAGAAAGTGAATTATTTTGACTTCCTAGAATCGTCAGATTTAGTAAAAAACCTGTTAAGCTTTCGTGTCCATGCAGTCGCGGTTTATACAATGTTACGACTAAATAAAAATATAACTGACTAAATTGTTCCTAGTTAGGCAAACTAACAGTTTGCTGGCCTGCCGGTATCAAACCGGCAAGCCTGAGTAGGCAAGCCTGAGAAATGACGGATTATTTGATTTCTGACAAGTTTTTAAAATGACAAGTTTTTAACGCCAAAATAAGAAAATCAGCTATATCTCACTATAGGGAAAAGCCAGAAAGGTGCTTCAAATAGCAAAAATATAGAGCTCAACAAGATCCTTCGAATGAATATAACCATAGCTATGCAGCTACTGTTTAAGTGTCAAAAATCGGCAAAAACCGTCCTTAACGGAAACGTTAAAATTTTGAAGCGGAATTGCGCGGATGGTGTTAATGCAGAAATAACTTATTTTGGAAAGTTTCATTAAATTTCATCTTAATTTGAACTGGCAACTAATAATATGTGCCTAAAAGGAATCACCACCACCAACTATGTTTGAATTTGAACTCAGCCAGAATACATATAGTTAATCATTATATTATGTAAATCACGTTATAATAATGTACCATCCACAGCAGGAATGAACCATAGAAATGCGACGAGTTCAGCAGTTCTCATTATGTTTGCATACAGTTATGTTCTTCGCTATAATGTATAGAATATAACACACTCAAAGATTAAGAATTGCATACAAGAATTCATATTGCAAAGTTCCAACATTAAGATTGGATTGATAATGTTTCCTAATTTATCGTTTCTGGATGCATTTAGTATTAGTCGACATTCCATCATGCAGATGTAGCGTTCAGCTTATATCCGTAATCGTAATTATTAGCAAACGGCGTATATACCTAATCTCAAGCCAAATTCTCATAGCTATAACGACTATAGCTTATACCATAACTTATCACGCCATGTTGTTCTTCTGCGAGTTAATAATTAAAAATTAACAAGAAGAGAAAGAGTGGGGAAAGCAAATAGAAGATACCGGAGTATTTTTCGCAAATACGTCGGAAGATTCAATTCACTGAGCAATTTCACCGCATCGCACTTTTGATTTTGAAAGCCAAACCCGGCTGTTTAGACCGGATTCTATGCAGTCTAGAAACGAATAAGACACGAATAAAGCGGTTGTGGTGTCTTAGACAAATTACATACCATCATGTCCGATTTTGATTTAAGCAGATTTTAAAATACTGTTTTGCACCAACAAGACACTAGACAGTTCTCTGCTGTTTTCAGCTCAAGCTCATTTAAGCAAGAGCGTGTATTTGGTTGAGAGGGCAAAATATCCACTGAACGACTGAAAACAATTTTGCTAAGCTAAATAAAACTGCTTTGAAAATAAACCATGCGTCATTGGCATCAGAGGTACCTGAGGCAGTAGTTAATTGCCAATTACTGGCAATTATTTCTTCAGCTGAGAATTCGTTCTATGAAACCGACAGAGTCAGCTTTGTTCAATTTAGCACAGTTCAAGCAGTCCAATTAAGAAAGCTGAGGACTGATTTCACCTTGGGAGCAAACAAAATTTATTAGCTATAAATTGCGTCTGACAAAAGAACTAACTCGTCACATGGTTTCTGATTTTGCTTTAGCCACAGAAAAGAAGTCGTTGCCAATTTTACCACCATTTATAGAAACTGAATGAATACATTTTCCTGCAGACTTGCATTGCTCAGAAATAAAACAAGCTATTCGAACACAAACGAACAACTGAATCGAAAAACGAAATCAGATATAGCTGGGGGCCGTTGCATAAAACGTATTACTAATAAATTATTAGTGATTAGTTGATTAGTGCAGCGGTATTAATGAGCAAAGCTATTAATTGAACCATCAAATTTTGGTGTTTTCAGTATGATTTTGTAGATGATGAAGTGATTAATTCAAAACTTTCAACCATTTTTTCCAACTCAATAGCTTTGGTCACAAATATCAGAAAAAACGCGAATTTTTAAAGTTATTCCTTTGGCTTAGTACAAATTTTAATTTTACACAAATTTAGAATATAGTTCGTTAAAACATCTCAAAAGCTACAAAACGACATATAGAATATCAGTCAGGCGCTCTTCAGCAACTTTAGCTATTTTCAATCAAACTGCTGCACTAATCAACTAATCACTAATAATTTATTATTAATACTTTTATGCAACGGGCCCCTGTTTCCAGACGGTATCTTTATCTGGCGTCTTCGCCGGATCTTTTGCGCTTTCCCCCCAGCTCTAACTTTTGATTTTTTTGACCAATAACTTTGAAATTTGGTGTGGGTGCATACTGGAGGCTGCTGCATTCAAAAATTTTAAAATTGTAAAAAATTTTAAAAAAATTTTAAATTTTTGTTTGGTAAGGGGAAGCCAAAAATTTTTTGAAAAAAATTTTGCTGAAACTTGCATACAGGGGTTCTCTGGGGCGCTGAGCACAAATCTGAAATCCGTTTTTCGATTCAGCTTTTCGTTAGCTCAGAACAAGCTAAAGTTCTAAGCTTAACATGTAAGCATATAGTGAGCTAACGAAAAGCTGAATCGAAAAACGGATTTCTGATTCGTGCTCAGCGCCTCAGAAAACCCCTGTATGCAAGTTTTCAGCAAAATTTTTTTCAAAAAATTTTTTGGTTCCCCTTGGTCCCCCTTAAAAACAAAAATTTAAAATTTTTAAAAATTTTTTAAAATTTTAAAATTTTTAATTTTTTAATTCAGCAGCCTCCAGTATGCACCCACACCAAATTTCAAAGGTATTGGTCAAAAAATCAAAAGTTGGGGCTGGGAGGGAAAGCGCAAAAGATCCTCATCGCCTTGGCAGAAGCTCTCTTTAATTGCTTAAATCGGCTTCTGTAAAATTTGTGGGGAGGAACTGACGTAATGACTCTTTTAACGCTTGATTAGTCTTTAAGTGGCACCCTGCCGGGCAGGTTGAACAATGACTGCAGAACGAAAAGGAGGAAGTCACTTCTTAATGACCTTTGCATTTCTCTCCCCAAAAATTTTACATCTTTAAAATTAGGAGTTTAGCAAATTGACAATCTGAAAACAGTAAGAAGAGTAAGTTCCACTGGAATTCAGCTAAGAGATTAAAGTTGATGTTTAAAGTTGAATTGAAATTAAATTTAGAAGCATTAAACTTACAATCATTTCAAACAACTATTTAATTTCAAACATTAATTGATTTCAAACATATTAATAAAATACTTGGGTCTTTCCCATTATCCCCCCCCATAGCTTAGTAGAAGTACTGAAGATGCACACTTTGACGGATTGAGTTGAAATTTGGTAGGGGTAGGTTTTCGGACCTGCTGATTTCAAAAATGCAAAAATTTTAAAATTTTAAAAAATTTTTAAAAATTTTAAAATTTTAGTTTGGCAAGAGGAACCGAAAAATTTTTTGTCTTCGATTTTGCTGAAAAACTGCATATAGGGGTTTTCGGGGTCGTAGAACACGAATCTGAAATCCGTTTTTCGATCCAGCTTTTTGTTAGCTCAATATAAGCTAAAGTTCTAAGCTTAAGATGTAAGCTTAGCCTGAGCTAACGAAAAGCTGGATCGAAAAACGGATTTCAGATTCGTGTTCTACGACCCCGAAAACCTATATGTACATCTTTTCAGCAAAATCGAAGACAAAAATTTTTTCGGTTCCTCTTGGTCCCCCCTTACCAAACTCAAATTTTTAAATTTTTAAAAAATTTTTAAAATTTTAAAATTTTTGCATTTTTGAAATCAGCAGGTCCGAAAACATACCCCTACCAAATTTCAACTCAATCCGTCAAAGTGTGCATCGTCAGTACTTCTACGAAGCTATGGGGGGGGGATAATGGGAAAGACCCAAATACTTTAATATTTATACTGACACACTCATGCTAAATCAAGTCTGCCGTGAAAAACTGATTTTTGGTTAGCGTTTAGATTTTCTTCTTCTTTTATTTTTTCTTCTTCTTTTATTTAATTTCCAACTTGAATTCCATGAAAGCAACTGAAAATTATGCGGTTTTTTTTTAAATTTAACTACTAAACGCCTAATATTAAAGATGTAAACTTTGTGGGAAGAGAAGTGCAAAGGTCATTAAGCAGTGACCTCTCTCCTTTTCGTTCTGTAGTCAGTGTTCTACCTGCCCTGTTGGATGTCACTTGAAGACTAATCAAGAGTAAAACGAGTCATTAAGTCAGTTCCTCCCCACAAAATATACAGAAGCCCTTTAATCAAATACGAATAAATTTTCGGTTCCCGCATCAAGCCGCAGTTTCTGCAGTCATGTTGGCTATTGGCTATGCCTTACGTTGTCGAGGAATGGGAATTTTGTCTGCATTAGACTGCGCCAAACATTGGCCGAGAAAATGTTGAGACAGATGCATTTACGTATGTGTTGTGTGGTCTTGGTGTGTCGAATTTTAATCAATTGTCTACTGAAAGAAAGTGACAGGAATTTATCTTTATCTTATCGCTGAATCTAATTTAGTTTGGGGCTATTATTTTACTTTCATAAAACTACCCCTTATCAGTTGTTTTAGGCCCTTCTGATGGTAGCGATACTTTGTCACAAGATTCATAAAGATAGAAAATGTAATGAGCATTGCTTAACAACTCTTTCGCTTAACCGGTGTTTCAAATACTGCAGCCAATGACCACATTTTTTCCGAGAATTTTATTATGAATTTTGTTGTTATATACCGCTTATAAGCACATATAATAGTATAGTATAATAGTATAATATAGGTGAGATTATATTATTAGCAGCAGACCATTCATTTAGCCGTTATTACATTGCAGCCGTTTCTGTGGGCGGCCGAAATGTTTGCACGTTTGAACATATTCATTTATTCGAAATTATAAAGTTTGGAGACTCAGCAGAGCAGGGTTTGTTGGTGTTGCGATCTGTGCCACTTTACATCCCACTAAATTTAGTTGCGTCCTGTTCAGATCATTTAAAATTCATTCATGAAAATTAAGTTAATTTTTATATTATAATATGATTTAATTGTATGAAAGCTTATTGTTTTATATTGTTATATGTTGAAATGATTAAAAGATTAATTTAGCATCTGTTACATCTAACGCAACGCTAGCTTTCGATATTATTTACACAATATTCCGAAGCTTGGACGTCACAGCCTTAAAATTATTAAATATAAAGTAAATGGGTATTAAATTAATATCATATAGTAAGAAGTAAATTTAAGATGAATTAAGATAACGAGCATAATGGTTCCAAAACTCTGCAAACTAATGAATCCTGAAAATAGTATATTTGGAATGAGTAACGGGGGTCTGGGGGGCGGATCCTCCCAGAAGCTGAGAAAATTTTTTTGAAACGTTTTGAAACAAAAAGAAACTTTTTGAAAATCGAGACAAGATCACAATTCTGAGTTTCAAAGGGCTTATTTCTTTAAAGATTAAAATGGTCGCATTAAACGGATTAAAAATCAGCCGGATTAAAATTTTAATTGCTATTTCTTTAATGATGGATTAAACGGAATAAAAGGATTAAAATTAACTCGTTTACTCCGACCATTTTTAATCCGCGGATTAAACGAGTTGATTTTAATCCGTTTAATCCGCCATTAAAGAAACAGCGATTAAAAATTTTAATGCGCCAACTTTTAATCCCTTTAATCCGCGTAGCAGCACGGGGATTAAAAACTAGTTGAAAATACAGGCGGCGGATTAAATGGATTAAATTTAATCTTTAAGCGATTAAGCAGGTCGGATTATAATTAACTCGTTGATTTTTAATCGAAGTGTGAATAAAGAAACAGGATTAACTTAAAATTTTAATCCTAGGTGCATTAAAGAAACAGGATTAAATTTAATCCGTTTAACTCGTATAACTCGCTGGATTAAATAATCCTTTTAATCTGAGCTGCTATTTCTTTAATGCGGATTAATTTTAATCTAATCCGTTTAATCTTTAAAGAAATAGGGCCAAAGCTTCAAAACTGTATCTCTAAATTCTTAAATTTTGAATGAAATTAGTATCATAAATAAATTCTCAAAGACAAAAACATCAAAGAATTCTAAATACCACTAACGCGGATTACGATTGATTATGGCAAAATTCATCGCACGCAGGAAGCAAAATGTTTCGTAACAAGCTTTTTCCAGTTGAAAAATTTAGAAAAACGTAGTTTTGCATTTTTGACTTTGCCGCTTATGTATTTTTGCGAAAATGTTTTTAAAAGAACCTGCTCCGAGAATGATCCGAAAAATTTGGATATTCGGCTGCGGCTACAGATTTTATTGATTCTGGGGTTTACTTTATATGCCTGCACCTTTTCAAACACTATATATTCATGACTATGCATGCTCCTAAAGCTTCGTGCCTAGTGATGTGAGATTAATGAGTTCAAAAAGACAATGGCTACGACAAGTGGATAACATCTCAACAAAGACTGAGTGGAAAAACCAGGAGGTCTGGGTTCTGGGGGCACAGCCTCCCAGAAAGCGAAGAAATTTTTGGAAAAGAACGGAAACATTGGCACTGCAAACACTTAATTAAAGTTTTCACTTTTGCAAAAGTGAATTTTTCCCGAAATAATGCTGCGTCTAGCTTGCGTCCTGTTAAAATTTCACTGCGTTCAGATAAGAAATTTTGCGTCCAAACGCACTTCTGAACGCAAAAACCCCTGAGCAAAAGCAGCGTGTCGTCGTATTTGTCGTTTTGAGCATTATATGTATATCTGCTTATTTTCTGCAGGCCGTAGCCATATCCCAGTTTTTCTTACACCAATTTTGGAGTAGTGTACGTCCAGAGTTGGACGCGGGCCGAAATTTGCGGCCCAAACCCGCCCCGCAGCCCGCACTCAAATTTTCGTCCCGCACAGGCCCGGCCCGCGGCGCGGCCCGCATCTACAATTTTTGGCCCGCAAAGGCCCGCACAATAAATGCGATTATTTTGTGTGATGAATACTATTTAATGTGTATAAAAAGTTGCATTTTTAGTTACAAGTTTTAGTTGCCATAATTGTGAGTGCGTTTGCAAATCAATGCTTTTACAGAAATGCTTCGCAATTTAATCTAATTTAATCAATTTAATCATGTCATTTCGTTATTTCTCTAAATCTGTAACCTGCTACAATCTTTGGGAACGTCGTCCATTTCCATAACATAGCTCAGAAACAGAGCTCTGTTCAGCTACGTTAAAATGAGCTACGTTTTATAACGTAGCTCAGCTTTATAATGAGCTGTTTTTGTAATGTTTGTATGCCGATAAAAAATTGTTGCAAAGCTAACTGGTGTTTATTGCAGCCTGGTCAGTGTATGTGTATATGTAATGAACTGAGTTGGGTTGAAATAGGAAACTTGACCAATTTGATTTGATTTCGAGAATGGGGTCGTTTTAGGTTAGAAGTTCACTTACACGGAAGGTTAGCGCGTTTGTCCAGATAGACAAACGTATGTACTAGATTCCCGAAAGTGGTTTGCCAAAATCGGGGTTCTCTACAGCCAACCTGTTAGGGGTGTTGTCGTGAGTTCGTTTTAGATAGGGGTCGTTAGGATGATCGCAACAGGATCTAATGCAGCAATATGATCACAACAGGATCGTCTTCAGCAATGACATCGCTACCGGATCTGATTCAGCAGCAAGATCTCAACAGGATCTAGTTCAGCAATATGATCGCAACAGGATCTGACTCAGCAAGGCTGTCCCTAACTAAGTCTGGATGAATACGCAATAATTTATTAAACAATAACAGGCTCCGATATACTTTAGGAACAGTAACAATAATGATGATAAAACAATCAGACAGGGCACTGGACAATTTACGTTCACTTCAGTTGCTAACAATATATGATCAAGGTACAAAGTACCAGGGTTGCCAACTCTTTTAGTAAGTTAATACTTTAAATTGACCGATAATGGGAGAAGATTAGTTACTAGTAATTCGACCACTGATTCTTTCTTTCTTCCTCTTTCCTTGCTATAACTAACAGGACCTAAAGCTCGATCTAGACTAACTTTGGGTTACTCTTCTTCAGGTACTGATTATAGGGTACAGTCAGGTATAGTGCGTACGTGTACGTTGTGTATGTTAAATTAGCTTCCTTATCCATCTAATCACAACATCAAACTAGCCAACAGTTAACTGATAATTAATGAAAGTTAAAGATATTACACTTCTGTTCCCGGAATGGGAGAGCGGGCTTAGATCTGGTATTAAAGATTCTCAAGGAATCCCACAGATCTAAGGCGGCTATCGGATGGTGGAGAGTACAGACACAGGGGTCGGTCTAGGCGGGGAGTTACCAGGAGATGCCCGAAGTATAATTGATGAAAATTAAGATTCTAGTTTAAAGAGTTCTTTTCGTTAGATCAGTGATATCTTCTCTTCTATTGGCCTTAAGCCAGAGACAGAATGGAGGCAGAGGCCTCCAGGGAAACAATGACATCAATAACAATTTGAGACATTTTAACGCATTTCCTTGAAAGAACAAAAGTAGAAACAATTCGAACAATGTTCCAATTAGCTTTTCTGAACGAGTTCACAACTGTAGATTAAACCGGCAAATGATCAGGTTCGGGTCGATGATGTCTCTGCCTTAAACTCTCAACCAATAAGCTCCAGACTTCCAATGTACCTTCTGATTCTCTGAACTGGTCCAAATTCAATGACTCAATTAATCCAATATGATCCACACAACTATCTAATCTAGGTCCGTTCCGTATCAATACGAACTGTCTTCAGACTAATCCTTACAGTGACCACAGGAATAAGGCTCTGACTGACGTGAATCCGTGAATCTGGACAGGACACTTCCG
>JASAND010015371.1:0-18117 GCA_030248195.1 Trissonchulus latispiculum | reverse complement strand
ACCTACTGCCATCGCCAACGTCAACACAGAATTTTCCATTGAGTAAAGTATCCTCAGGGCAAACGCAGAGGTTTTCGACGCAATTACTTCCACCAAGGCACTGTTGCATTTGTGCACACGCATCCCCAGGGTAAACTACAACATATATTGATGCTCTTGACAGAGTAAGCTCAAAGCGAATATTAGAAACTACTTGTACATGACATTATTCAACAAGATTTTGCTTGCGGCTTGCTCGTTGCCCAGACGAAACAATTTCCTTGCTTAATATGAAATGAAATGAAATATTGGCAATTCAGGCATTTTCAACTTTTAATTTTCCAATCTGCGAGGAGCAAAAAGTAGTTTAAATAAGTAAACACAATTTCAGACTCAATAGAAGAGAATAGCTTAGCTAATATGATTTGCAGAAAATCTAACTGAATGAACTAAACGTTTATACGGGTGCAGGTGCAGTACTTCTCAGTTTTTGGCAATTCCTCACGGCGTTTACATTTAGTGAATATCATAGGCATTCCAGTTTATTGTGCAAATTTCCTCATAACACGGCGAACCTTACGCCAATGACATATTTTTAGACCGGCAGCTTACCAACGGCAGGGAGACAGTCTCCTCCGACAAGAACTTGAGTCCCCAAACAGCTGCAGCGGCCGCTTTGACAGAAAGCGTTTCCACTGCATTGAGTTGTAATGGAGCACGCTCCTCCAACAGGAATTAAGCCTAAAAATATATATGTTAATAATAAAATTGAAAAGTACTAAACATGAACGATGTTCTGAGATGGTGAAACTAATAATACAAGGTCAACAATCTTTTACGTTTTGTAAAGTTATGATTGTTATTAAAGTTATGTAAGTCACAGAGGAGATTTGAATGAAAAACATAGATAGGCTAAAATGCTTTAGCGATAAATAGCTTACGTCCAGGATCAGGTACGCAAATGTTTCTCTGATCAGGTACCTGGCCAGGAGGGCAAGCACACAAATTTTGTGGGCCGCAAGCACTGCCACCTGCACATCGGGTGCCAAAATCACAGGGCTCGCCAATGGAAGCTAAAAGCAGCCATATTAAACAGCCAGTTGACAGCAAGCGCGCCCACATTAAACTTTTTAAATAGAAGCTATCAGTAACGGCTAATCCTCTGGCACAAATTAGCACACTAATTCGCTTAAGCTAAGTTACGCCGTATCTTCCAAATCATGCTAACCGGCGATGAAAAGTTTCAGATAGAATCATGACAGACTAATATTTACATAAACACGTTTTTTGTGTGTAAAACATTCTAAGCTCAGTCGTGACACACCTTAAGCTTGTAAAACTTCTTTGCTACGATTATATTTACAGACTGCACTGTTACAATCAGAATCTTGAAAGTGCAAACCTAAGCAAACAAATCCATTCAAATTGACAGCTTTCATTTTGTCTCAAAAGTTTTCTGTAAATATCCTATGGAGTAAGCTTTGAAGTTGTAAAGTTGTATGTATGTTTTGTTGGATTGTATAAAATAATATTCTCCCAAACCAAGATAAAATTGTCTAAAAAAGCTGGATCAAAAGGCATGGATGTTTCTCGCGTTGCATAAAAAATCCTATAAAACGAACTCAGAAGCACACACAGAAGTTGTGTTTTTAAGCTTAAACTTAAGTTTCCAGTTTGCCCCTTACCGATGCGTTCCTGTTCAATGCAGGTATCTCGGATCAGAATTTGCCCAAACTGACACTGACAGATATTTCTGATGCATACAGAGCCACCAGTACAGATTGTCTGCAATTGATCACATGGCTGGCCAGGAAGAACTGAAACAAAATTTCGTTCAAGAAAAGCATCATTTTAGTATTTTATTTTAGTATATATTTCGAGGGAAGTTACATAGTATTATATGATGCTTAAAGTTATGTTGCTGTTATGTTGCTGATGTTGCTTATAGTTGGTTAAAGCACGACAACTGGTATGTAGCATGACAGTGAGAAGCTGTTGCTTCAGCTGACAGGGTTCTTTCGTTCTGAAGACCGAAAAGCACTAGCAACCTGCCAAATTTGAAAACAGAAACATAAAATGGTCAAAAACTGTTGCTTTTTGATCCTATGCTAATGTTGTGTAGTTTGCTTATTAGAAGCTACTTAGCTGCATTGTGAAAGTAGAGCCAGATGTACAATCTCACAATGCAACTAAATGGCTTCTTAAAACTAAACTACACAACATAAGCATAGGATCAAAAAGCAAACCATTTTAGCTATTTTATTTTTCTAAAACTCCATAGTTTCAGACATTACATGCATGTTTAAAGAGTTAATTTTGCTCGATGCATGCTATAGAGCACTTAAATATGCAAAAATGTCCAAATTAAAGAAGTGCGTCAAGTGGATCGACAAAATCTTAGTGGGTCGCGGGTCGCGGGCACCCGCGGGTCACGAAATTGCGACCCACTTCCAACTCTGGTTTTAACTGCTTTTAAGACAGTGGCCAAGTCGATGCCCGTTGGTTTCTGCAGCCAAACATTTTCTCGGAGCGGGACAGCCCAGTAACAAATGGATGTCCAGGCCCATCACAAAAGGTGGTCTCACTGATAGGAGAAGTGCTCATCTCTGGTTGCTTCCTTAGTATATTTCAAGGACCGGGCATTTCTTCGCATGCTTAAGGTGCTGGTATTGCTTTGAGTAAACTGGACTCAATTCTTTATGAAAGTTGATGAAACTTTCAAAATATATTATTTTAGTGCTCTTTAACATTCAGGCACCAGTTCCGCATTTTTAGGTAAAAAGATAAGTAGTTTTTGGTTTTCGCCATTATTCTCTCAACAGTCTGAGATAGTTTGCTATGACTAGAAAGTGGGCTCTTTAATCAACAGTTTTGATTTAACAAGCTTTGTAGTATCTCTAAGCCAGAGACGATTTTGGGGGTACAAAAATGGCCATTTTTGAGAAAATCAGTTTTTTCAAAATTACTACCAAATTAGAAATTTGTTGCTGCTATTTTTTACAAATTTTGCTGTTTTTGTAAGCTCAAGTGAATGTAACAATTATAACCTTTAAAAGATGTATAAAGCTTTTTCCAACTCCAAAAATTGCTAGAGTTATAGCGTTTCTAATAATAGCCACAAAAGCACTGCACAAAAGGATTCCACCACCCTAAGGCTAATTTTCTTCAGCATATAAGGTTTTAGGTCAGTCTCCACAGAATCACAACATACCATTGCTCTTGTGTGATTACCTGATCCCATTATGACATATCCGGTTCCAATTTGTGGTACAATTGGTCCAGGTAATGGACCAATTGGAGGTGAAATGCAAACACCATTTAAGGCCTGTCGTCCAGGTGGACAAATGCAGTAACCGCTTTCGCAAACTGACCCGCCACCACACTGAGATAAAATATTGCACGGTGACCCGATTGGAACTGCAACAGTTACATATTCATTTTAACGTAAAATTTGCCTTATTTAATAATTTTCATGGCACTTTTACTTTCAGAAATATATCAGTAGCAGATTAATAAGTTACAAATTACAATGACTTGAAGGCTTGTAAAGGCTTACGGTTTAGTGTAGGTTAGGCTTACGGTTTGAATGGGAAGCATTGGAACGAAGCTTAAAGAATGCCAGAATTCAAGCTATCAAGTGCATGTTTTAATTTATGCTATTTATGTATTAACCAAGTCAACTGTTACGGTAACATTAACTTGTCAACCCAAACGAATACTCTGCTCGAATAAATTTCGGTTTTATTTTTGTAGTCACATGGAAGCATTTTAATTTTTGATTTTTGATGATGAACTGTGTCCAGATTGTCAAATCGCACTTAATAAGCATTGAAGCATTGAAGCATTGAATAATGAATAATAAGCATGAATGAATGAATAATGAATGAAAGCATGAATAATAAGCATTGAAGCAATACTCCATGCGTTCTTGACTAATGTTTTTAATGATTTCATTCGGCATGGCACGTGATCCTTATATTGCTGGTTAAAGCGATAATGTACCTGTTGGAGAAAGTCCTGTCGATACACATATGCCTCCCCGAGATTGTTGCCCCAATGGACATGCACAAATTCCCCCTTCACAAAAAGATCCACCTCCGCATTCGATTCCGCAACTGTTGCAGTTAGCTTTGCATGATGAGCCAGGTGGAACTAAAAAAGTTTAGGAACCTGTTAGAAGTTATCTAAATTGAAGGGAATAGCACAGTAGTCACTCGAGTTTAACGCTGGTAAAGGGCCTTTGACTGGCTATATAAAGATAGCATTTAGTTCTTTAAACAAGGGCTTGTCATAGGTTAGTTAGTTAGGTTTATTTTGCCAGCCATCTATCCATCAAGTTACGCATACATAGCTAAAGTAACATTTGCAAGAGAATTTCAAAAATGCACACAACAAACAAATGAGGAAACAATCATTAAATAAAGCAACTGACAGTAACCGCGTTGGGCCGCTAGCGGCTACATACCACGCGACCACTAGGAGTTTCAGTAAAATTTAGATTTTTTACAATCTTTTTAAAGAGTGAAAGAGAGTCTGTCGATACTGCTTCTGTTAGTAAACTATTCCAGTATTTTACAACACGTTCACTAAAACAATATTTACGTAGATCCAAACGACAATGGTTATTCATAAGTTTTAGTTGATGCCCTCGAGTTGAATGAATTCTCCTTACTTCAAGTGATTGTAATTTTAAAATGCTGAGTCTTTCTTGATAGTATTTACCCGAAAAACCAGGAAGTTTTCTCGTAAACAATTTTTGTACCCGCTCTAGCAGGTCTTTGTCTTTATGTAGGTAAGGATTCCAGACTTCCGTCGCGTATTCTAGTTTTGGTCGGACATAGGTTATGTACAGGTTAATAATAGGAAGAGTATGACAACCGTACCCTTCCAAGTGCAATTGGCCTGTCAGGTGCTTGGCACATTATGTTCGAAATCTCGGGGGAGGGGGTGCACGGTTAACACTGTTAACCATGTGTTTATATGTATTTGAACTAAAATGAATCTGATTGGCTAGTCGTCCACATCATGTCAAAATTACGTGTGTAAGGTAAACCCCTGAGATCCCATGGGGCTCAGCTTAGGGTTGTTAAGCGTGATGCGTTGATTGACTACTTAGCTCCTGCTGCTGGTAGGTATGCACTGATGAGGATTACGGTAGTTACACGTGGTGTTATAATAATATAAGTAAGAAAAAAGAAAATCATACCGCCGAAGGTACAAAAATATGACAAAACACCTACTTTGAAAAGAAGTGCTGACACATATGTCATTTTGAACAATCTGACCCTGCGGGCAGGCGCACTTCCCTTTCAAGCAGTTGGAACCACCTGAACAGACGGCGGACTCGGCTGAACACGTGGAGCCTGGGTTAGCTAAAAACAAAACTAATTAACTAATTAACTAACTAACTAACTAAAAACTTAAAAAATATTTGGGAAATGCTGTTCTGATTACAAGAATAAGTAGGGAAGTTTTGAAGGACACAAAGCACCTATCGTTGAAACAACGACGGATAGTGGCGGGCATATGACATTGATCAGAATAAGATATGTAACTTGTATTTTAAGTAGGTTTTACTTTATTTATTTCAGTACTGACGTACCAATTCTTGCTGCTATCATATTTCTCTTCACGCACTTTCTATTTTGACGAATTTCATCGGTGGGGCATTTGCAGACTCCCTTCACACATATCGATCCACCCTGGCACACAAAGCCTGGTGGGCAGGGATCGCCCGGGTGTGCTGGAACAAGGGTAAATTAAGAGCAGTCAAATGTTTAGCAGTGACCAGGTAGCATGTTTCTGAGCAGTTGACCTTTGACCTGTCAGTGAACGCTGATATCAAATCAAGTGCAAGTGAAAACAGTAGATTGTTCGGCTTAAGGGAGTTGCGCAACTTCTTAGCAACTTTGAGTCTAATGTTTTGCATGTCAGTAGGAAACATATTATTATAGCAATGTTCACAAAAAAATCACCCCGAAAATTCACAAAAAAATCACCCACCTAGACGGCTAACAACAAAGTCGCAGCAAGAAAATTTTTTGCACGGTAATAGCCACAAGTCCCAACCTTAACATATGTAAGTTTGGCTGCCGAGGCCCAACTCCTCCGACTAGGGTGCCCAAAATAGTCGACCCACCCAAAATCGGACCCTCGGAAAACTCCGGACCAAAATTGAAATTTTTGCTGGTACTCACTATGCACTTTGCGCAGCTACCCCATATTATGCATGTGACATGTCCTAACTCTAAGCTATCCAACCATATATTGGATTCCCTGCCATGTCCTCTGGGTTTGCCACCGGCGGGTGATTTTTTTGTGAACAAATTCACAAAAGAAAAATCACTATCAACTTTTTGTAACATGCCTCTGGGGCAACCGCTAGAGCAAAACTAATGCCAAATTCTAGCTCAGCGACCCGAAAAACCTATATAGCGTATGTTTAGGCACCTCAACTCCCTTCTGGCAGACGGTCCGGCCGGTGGGCCCGGCCCGGACCACCTGACCCAGGGGGTGGTCAGGATCACCTATCTGGGCAAAAGCTACCTAAAAACAAATGCCAAATTTGAATTCTACGCACCGAAAAACCTATATAGGCGAGTTTTTAGGCTTCTGGAACCTTGAAATAAAATTTTTGTCAGTCACGTGACCCCGACCCAGGTCACGTGACCCCAGGAAAAGTCACGTGACCATTTCAGAAGCGAAATTACTCCACCAAATTGTTTGTTCTGTGTTTACTAGAGCAACAGAACACAAAATAAATGGATTCCTAGCTTCCTCGTATCAATAATAAAGGTCAATCATATTGGCCTGGGTAGCCACTTTGGGCCCAGGGGCCGAGAACCAAAATTCGAAGTCAGCCTGTGCAAAAGAATCTTGGGGGTCCAAATTTTTTTACATAATAACACTAGGGACTATGCTCTACTTATGCATGAAAAGAAAAATTTCCTAGCTATATCCTGAGATCAGATCCGGTGGTGATTTTTTTGTGAACAAGTGAGTTTTTTGTGAATCCGTTCACAAAAAAATCACAAAAATATTTTATTACTCACGCTACACAAGGGCTACCGGCATGAAATTTGCACCATATGTAGAGGGGGTCACTATCGTTCCATACGTACCAAAAGTCTTTCGATCGGACTTCATTTGCCAGCAAAAATTCGATTTTTGATTTTTTGTGAACATTGCTATATTAAAAAATTAATATATGGTAATTAATATATCCCATGTCCTCCGAGTACGGGGAACGTTAATGACCTGAAACAATCCACACATATTTCAATAGACTAGCAAGCACCAAACTACAGCTCGCAGATGCTTCTCGTTTGAGAGTACAAACTGCAGCCGCAAACTTTGAAAAGTGTATAAATTTTAATTAGATGACCTGTGTCTTTTTCGAGACGAATCCTCCAAAATGCTCCTAATCCTCCAAATTTCTGCACTGAGCTTTAAACAAAAAGCATCGAAACTTTTAATTATTTTGAAGAAACCAAGTTTGAGCGCGCTCAAAAATGATATTTATGATTAGTGCATTTGGTATAACCCCCCATTAAACGTAATTTTCATACGTTTAACTTAGCACGAATGCAATCATTAAAACTCAACTATGACAATGAGATGCATTGTCATGCAGGCTGCTTGAAATTCCTGTTAAGGTGGTGATTCCTTTTGGGCGCATATTATTGGTTGACGCTTCAAATCAAGATGAAATTTGATGAAACTTTCCAAAATAAGTTCTTTTAGCATTCTAACACCCCTCCGGGCAGTCCCGCTTCAAAACTTCGACGTCTTCGTTTGGGGAGGTTTTTGCCGAGTTTTGACAGTTAGACAGTAGCTGCATAGCTATACTTATATTCATTCAAAGATCTTGTTGAGCTCTACATTTCTGCTTTTTGAAGCACTTTTCTAGCTTTTCTCTAAAGTGAGATATAGCTGATTTTCTTATTTTGGCGTTGAAAACTTGTCATTTTTGCAGAAAACAAATAATCCGCCATTTCTTGAGCTACGCAAACCGTAAAATTAAACTACGGGTGTCAATTTGAAAGTCTCGTCGAGGCCGATTATTCGTGGCGTTCTTCGTGCCGATCTCCTAAATCCCGTACGCTGCTATCATAAAAAATGTAGTTTTTGCAAAAACATGCCCAATTTTTCCAGCGATTGTGGAGCATATAAACCATGCAAGCTAGAGCGTTGCTACTTACTAGACGTGTTTTACACAAAAATACCCAGCAACCTTTTTTAGTTTGTTTCTTAGTTAGCCCTTTTTTATTTGCCCGATTGCTGCTTTATAGTTCTAGTGGTCGCTTGCCAAAAATGGGAAATTTAGTTAAAATCTAGGAGGTTGAGCATACATTTTAGTTAATTTCTTTATAATGAAGAGCGGTTTCATAATAATTAAGAAGGGTTTCCAGCTATTTGATAGTGGAATCGAATGATGTGGCCGACGCCTCACAAAAAAATTTACTTTAGTCTGCAAAAAATCTGGAAAATTAAATTACTTCGAAAATGCAGTAAAATTATGTCCGAGATCTAAAGTTAGTTTCGTTGTATACAGTAGAAAGAGCAAATATTAAGCTGCATTTTGATGTAAAATGGCTACTGAAGTCCAAGGAATGAATGAGTAATAAGGGCTCAAAGTTGATGTCTCCAAAATGAATCACCACCTTAAATTGAACAGCTGCTTAGAGCAAAGTTTACTGAAGACAATAAAAACGTAACGAAAAATGAAGGAAGAAAAAAGTAGTTCTCACAAACAATGGTTACAATGTATCATCTCATGCTTAAGTGTAGCGGATGAAAGCTTGTTAAAAACTTAACTCCCAACAATTCCCTTCAATATTAGTCTTTTCAATAGATCTTTAGCAAGTGTAGTTTTACTAAGCCATTCTTACATATGCCAAAATATTGAACACATTGATTATCACCAATTATCAATCCTTCCGGGCAGGCACAAAATCCGTCCTTACATTCGGAACCACCTGTACACACGGTATCAGTAGTGCACGGACCTCCAGGCAGTGAACCTAAAACCGTATATTTTAGGAGAGAGTTGACGACACAGACTAAGATGGGCTAAATTTGCTGACCGTTGACGACCCGCCACTCCAAAAGGGGATCCTTTTTAGGTACCATCCCACCAAACAAGGGACCTTTTTTGAAAATAAGTTGAAACTACTGCAATCATATCCTTTAGCCAAACCACCGCATGGGAAGTGGTTTCTGCAGTCTAATCTCAAACGGGAGGGATACGATTTAACTTCCAGCGTACGGCTGAGTTTTTTGGTTGAAGCACAGCTGCGACCTCGTGTAGCAGTAAGCCGTCTTCTGGTTTGATAGTTTTTTAAGGACAACATCATGGACTCTTCGTAGAATCTACCTTACCCATACTAAATAATTACAGCGTACCGGTTGTCTTACAATAAATATACTGAATTACAAGTTCAGTTCAGTTGCAAAGAATCTTCTTGTGCAATATTTTGAAAAAGGTAGTTCATGGGAATGGAGACCGATGAGTGTAAACAGAAGGCACTTGAAGGTGCTTGTTGTACAGTAGTATATACTACTTACGCAGTAACTGTCGCGTTTTAGTTTGAGCACACCCATGTCTACCATCGGATTTGTCGTCAGGTGTACAGGGAAACTGCACATCTTAAAAAGAAAATAAGGCACTGTTGAAGTACACGAATTTCCAGAATACAGGATTGAACATTGAACATTGAACACCTATTTACACTATTGAATAGATGGGTTTAATTGATATCATTTCTCTCTCGCATTCGCATCAATTCGAGAGTAACGAGAAATTATAATATCGCATAAAATAAGATAATCCAGAGATTAATCAAAACCTCTAGCTATGGTTTCTTGGTACAGTTTCGGCCTTTTGCAATCCATCCCTTCGCATTCCTTAGTTTCTTCTTCTTCGCAGTTGTCAGTGCTCGTGCAGCGAAACAAAGCGGTCGGTGCTACAACAGTCCATAAATTGAGTTCATAAAATATGTAATCTACAAACTTAGGCCTCAATTTTAAGACCACTAAATATATATTTTTCTAATAAAGCCGGCAAGAGTCAAGAGGTAAAGCTGAATATCTAAATAATGAGTTTGGATTTTTCCGACAATCTGTGCTGTTCCTGAAAAATGTCGAGTCAGAATTTATTTTCCAGCTATTTATGTTCTCTCTGTTAATTTAAGCGCAGAGTTGAACTGCGAAAATATCGCGAAACTGTACCTAAATGATGAGGCAGTTCCCAGAAAATGTTAATGCTTTCAGAGCATTCAGCTTAGAAAGAGCCATACGGAACCAAATGGAAACATTTTATGTTTACATTCACCAGTAAACATAGCCTATACTATCAAATTGTATGGTTTAGTTGCAACCAGGGTAAACATTAGCATAAACTTTCTTGCAAGTTCCACAGCAGCAACATTCCTATAAATTCAGGTATGTCTGTGGTGAAAGGTAAGTAGAACGGAGTACAAAGCCGTTTGACTCAACTATGTTCAAAGGATTAGTAATACCTCGTTGGCGTTTCCTTGGATGGCAGACGTCGCTTTCAATGACAAGGTTTCCAGGACATTTACATTCCGAATTGACACAAAATGAGCCACCAATACACACGTTCTTTTCGTCACATGGATAGCCAGGGGGTACTAAAATTTTGTTTTACAGATTATATTGATGCACATCACAATTTGTTCAGATCAAAGAAGGATTAAAAACTTAAAGGCGGCGAGGTTAGAACTGTTAAAACCACAATTTAGGTTCCAGCACAAACATAAGCTTGGTTAGGTTTTATCCCAATGGCTCAAGGTGTAGTTTTCAAAATTTTTCGAAACCTTCGAAAAACTCAAAATTGGGTGAATTGGAAAAACAGAAGTAGACAGAAGCGTGTATCCTACTTACACCTATCCTACTTACGCCTAACGTTTGATGTTTCCGCCTAGAGATAACAAAACTCAAAATCCTACTTACGTCTAATGCTCAAAACTGAAATTCCTACTTACGCCTGAAATATTGCCTTGCAAAACTCTCATTCCTACTTACACCTAAAACGAAATCTCTACCGTAATCCACTTACATATTTTCCCTTATCCACTTTGTACAGTGTTACAATGCAATTAATATGTAGAAATAATAATCTGTATAAACATCTTCATTTAAATTCGGTGTAACATTTCGACAAATAGTGTTGCAGCAGCTGCGTATTTAATTTAACTTTAAACTGAAGAAATTACACATACAGTTGAGCATCTATTCATATATGCTTTTATTATATTATTAGAGGTTATACAACTTAGTGAGGAGAACCAAAATCCAAGTACCCTCCTGATTTCGGACAACGTATAAGTTAAATCATTGTAAGTCAATAGTCTAAATTCAGTTGTCCTCCGACAAGAAGAACTTTTGGGGAACAAAAATGTCTTTACTTAATTAAAAAATTTAAAATTTTTCAGATGTGCTGGAATATTTTAAATAGTTTGGTTAGTTTCGTTTGCAGGGAAAGTTGGAAAGTTTTTTCTAATAAATGAAATTGAGCCGCAAATTTGCTATTTAGTTCACATCAGGTGGACCCCCCCTTAAAGAAAAATTGAACAACTTCCACAACAAAGTCAGAAAGAGGATACTGTAGGCGTAAGTAGGAATCCGAGTTTTGCGTAAACATTCTTTAGGCGTAAGTAGGAATGTGAGTTTTGACAGAAAGAATTAGGCGTAAGTAGGAATTTGAGTTTTGAAAACGATTATGCGTAAGTAGGATTGGCGTAAGTAGGAGTAAGCGACAGAAGACCTACCTCCACATTGGACTATCCAAATTTGTGCAAAATTTGAGCTCGTCTTGTTCAATAGTTAGAGTGGCACATCGTTTTGAAAATTTTGGCTTAGCCTTGTTGCGTAAATAGCAATACAAGCCCGGAGCTCTTTAACATATGATTGGCGGGAAAAATGCGTTTCCTCCATTGTACATAGTTATCCGTTTGCCAGCGATTTTGAAATCTTATGTGTTTCCTAATAGTTCGATCTATTGAATGGTTCAGACATTTCTGGTATGTAGTTTCGGTGCACCTGTAGTTTCTGCTAAGTGAAGGGCAGTTTCAAAAAGTAAAGACATCCTTACTGCAAGATACTGTTTGCTCCTTAGTTAAAAGATACTGCCCTTCGTTGCCAAGAAATTAGGCGATCATTCAGTTTCTGCAAAGGAATTTCTTAGATGTCCCGAAACTAAAATGTTAACGCTTGAATGCAAACACTAAGCATACAACAATATTTTTACATCAAGTTACCGAATCTCGTTACGGGTATACAGCGGGTGTTGGAAACAGCTTGACCCGTCGGACAAGTGCAGATGCCGTCGTGGCAAAATGATCCTCCGGTGCATGTTGTTTGATCATTGCAAGAGTTGCCTGGGAGTGCTTAAATTATTGCAAGCCAACGTATATATACAAAGAATTATAGAATTTCAGTGTTCATTTCACAAATCCGGTGTGATAAAGGTGTGACGTTTCAAGGCATAAAAATAACGTGGACAGCAATGGTGAACTTTAAGTTTATGCTGGCTTGCAAACAATTATGCAAAACTTTAACAATAGTTATGAACTTTATTTATATATTTAAAATTGTACCGTTTTTGAGTGCTGCAGAGCCCTGTGTTAAGCACACACCGTCCTGTTGGAAACTGCCACGGGGACAGGAGCAGATTCCTTCACTACAGATCGACCCGCCGCAGCATTTCTCACCATGACGACAAGCAAACCCTGGCCCAACTAAGAAATAAAAGCATGTCAATACAGTTTGGGAACGCATTCAAACTTAAGCTTAGTTTGATGGCGTCTGAGTGGTGTTTGTCTAGGTTTCTAAAGGTTGTGGGTTCAATCGCTACCTCAGGCTCGAACTTTTCGGGTCGGAGGTGCTGCAGTGACACTTCTCAATTTCGTTTGTATCACTGTACACTGTAATCACTAGTTATAGGCCCACATAGCAATGTCCGACACGTATTAATTGTACGGCTAATGTATAGTCAGGATGATAGATTAGAAGCGTAACTCAGGCGCATCAAAATACCTATAACTCTAGAGCATTTGTCTGGCTCCACCAATGCATAACCCATGGGGCAAATACAAACTCCGCTACTGCAGATTGTTCCTCCACTGCAAAGTCTACCGTCACCACACGAGGGGTTAGGTGCACGTCGATGGAATGCTAAATGCTATTAATAGTGATACAACAAAATAATCAATGTTCTGGAGTGATAAATTCAATGGAATGTAATGCAGACTTGTTACAACTGATGTGGCTGCTCTACCTTTAGATTTAAAAATAGTACCCAGCAAACGCAACAAAGGCATATCTCCATTAGTTAGAGCTAATCTGTTATATCTGAAGATAAAGAAATTGTTTAAAGGTATATTGTCTTGTTGAATTTTGTGCCATTAGTTATGCTATGATCATACTTTGTACATGATCTGTAGTTCCAATAACTTTTACCTACATGGATGAGACAATATAATCTGGATTAGTTAAGCAGTTCAGGTGTAATCGCAGATCACTGACTTACAGCTTTGTGACGTCGTCGAGCATTCCGTCAAACCAATTTGCGTGGATCCTGCAGGACAGGTGCATCGATTAGCTACACAAATGGAGCTCTGTAGGCAGCCAGTATCGTCGGCACAGTAGCTGCCAATGTAGTTAATCACTTTCTTATCCACAGCTGCAAGTTGCCAGTATAAATGACATAATTGCACAAAGAAACGGGAAAAAAGCCGTAAGCGGTTGGATGCAAGCAGGAATAAACTTATGTCGTTCGTTATGAAATGGGAGCGAATTACTAGCACAGGAAGCACACGACTAAACAGGCTTGCAAGGCAAGCATTACAGCGATTACCATGCACATGCATTGCTTTGCTAAAAAGAGTTAATGAATTAACATTGCAAATTGCAAACCGTTAGCAACATTATCGAAAACATACTGAGTGGAGTTGATTGGCACACTTCATTAATTGGTGACATCGACGGAGGACACTCACAAATTCCACGAATACATGATGAACCCCCACTGCAAATTTGTCTACTTGGATCACATGGTGAACCCGGAGGAACTAAAACAGAATTATGCTGTTAAATGTCAGCGTATTTACCAGAAGATTGGCTGAAGCTAGCGTTGTACTCGCTGTCCGAGGTAGAAGAGTGGGAGCGTACGCTTGTGTTAGATACAATAAGAACAAGAGTAAGCCACGAGAGGGCTTCTCTTCTTTGCATTGCGTAACGGTGCTCCAACCACAATACGCCAAGGGTCTTTTGGCGTTCGTTTGTTTGAGTGGTCGACAAAGCATTCCCCTCCCGTTTGTTGGGGCGGGGTGTAGCAAACGAGGTAGTTTTAGCAAATTTTCAAGAAGGGTTTCCCTTGGAGGAGGGTACACAATAGAGGTCCCCGTTTGTTAGGGGTGGGAGCAAAAGAGGTCCCCTTGGGGGGGGGTTACCAACAGCCAAGAATGCAGAAACTCCCTTCCCGTTTGGTGGGGGAGATTTTCTAAAAAATCCTAAAAATCCCAAACATGTCCGTTAGAAAGATATTCCGTTATCGCATGCCTGTCTCAGTTCTCTAGCATAATTCAATTAAAAGTATTCCTTGTTCAAAATCTCACTTTAAGTGTTTCAATTTGTGAGTTATCGTCCAACATGAAAAGCTCCAACTTCACAGAAAATGTAGTGTTTGGCACTGTACTACTCGGAAATGGTCAAATATATACGTTCCCATGTCAACTTTTTCAGTTTACACCAGTGCGGTAAACGTTATCACCACCTTAAATGGCTAAAACTTATATCTTATGTAGGAAAACAGTAGTATAAAAATACCGATTCTGGAACAGAGGAGCCTGAGGAGCTTGAGGCCCTTCCTCACCTATTAATATACTACACGGTTTAAGTTAATTAAAGATTTTGTGACAACTTAGACTTCTTTTCAACATCAGCACAATACTACAATATAACCAGTTTATACCAGTTTCATTAATCTACTTTTCTACCTATAAGTCCACTGAGGTAAGTTTGCGATCATAGCTAATGTCTTCATTTTTGTTCATGATAGATGAGGCAAGTACATTAGAGATTCCAAGATACAAGATGTGACGAAAGCAATAGTTACTGTCCAGGCCTGAGAGATGGAGCTAAATACTGCTCTGCTCATCAACTGCTACTCTCATTCCTAAATGAACAACAGGACAGTGAATATTTGTATTGAATATATTTGGTGTACTGGGTTTTGTTATGTTATACTTATCCTATCCAATAAAAAGACAAAACTCTGCTGTTTCTTTATTGACAACAAACTAAACAATATCACAATGACCATACGACAAGCTACTAATCCCATCGTCCAAAATGTAACGCTTATCATCAAAAGCTGATAAGCTAATTTTATTTGAAGTCAAGGTGAATAGTTGGTGCTTATCGCTTCTAATCATATTCATTACATTTCGACGAAGAGATTTATCAAACAGTGTTTCAACATAATCAGTATGACTAAGATACCT
Organism: Trissonchulus latispiculum; assembly: GCA_030248195.1. NCBI lineage: Eukaryota > Metazoa > Nematoda > Enoplea > Enoplida > Ironidae > Trissonchulus > Trissonchulus latispiculum. Next base: position 2,611 of record JASAND010015371.1, on the reverse strand, counting down.
TTTCACAACATACTTTTTAACCCCCTTTGCCCTCTTTTTAGCCTCCCCACCACACAAAATACTGTACATTTTAGCCCGCAAACCACAAAACTCAGATATAGGACTACCATTCGTCTCATCCTTCATTTTCCCCATTACCTTTTTATTGGTTGTGGAAAACAAAAAATGATCGGAAGGGTAGTCACTAAAGTCAAACAAATTTGCATCAATAGACATATCTTTATATACATCATTACATTCAATAAAATAACATAAACTATCAGTATCAGTAAACAGCAATTTACATTTATTTTTATATTTCGGAACAATATAATTGTAGTGAAAATCATACATGAGCAGCTTTGACAAGTCAAGCACACTAAACCCAACATAGATGGGCTTATTGAGCTCGACCGTCGCTCGACTCATACAGACTGCTACCAAGTCCTCATTAAAAGCAGTAGTCCGCTCAAAACGAGGATTTGATACCAATTTGCTGAACCGAGCCTGATCACATACAAGCTCCACATTTATATATTTACGTACATTTTCCATAGTCTTGCCAAAAACAGAATTATTCAACAATTTAAACAAATTCTTTTCAAAGTCATTTTTAGCAGCCTTGCGCATCTCAGTGTTAAAGCTGATGTATTTATGCATCCATGCCGATTGTCGAAAAGCAAGGACACGATGCACTCGCTCTAATTTCAGACCCAATGATAAATAAAGTTTTAGGTTACGAAAATGAATAATATATTTTTGCTTATGTAAAAGATTGGGCACGAGCTTGTGCACTTTTGATTCAGCCACACTGAGATCTGCTTTCAGCTGTTTACAATATGGTGATAACATATCATCAGAAATTATCAATTTCTCCGGAGCAAGCGGGTAACCATTGTGCAATGTATGAAGTTCTTTAGGATACCCCAAATCAACTTCCAAAACGTAGCCCTCCTCTCCCTCCTCATTCACACCCTCCCAATCAATTTTATCAATTTCCGATTGTGAAAGCCAATGAAAGTTTGCACAAGGCTGTTTTTGACTCATAGCCCACCCATATAAATTGTTAGCATCCAGATACATGATATATGAAATAGGTAAACTATCATTAAATGAATCCAGATAAGGGTTATTTGCTTTGGCATAACGATGAGAAATCATCGCTACACCTCCACGAATACCCTGTTCAAAAAACATGTACTGATCGTTGTCTTTGAGAAGCTCCAGCTTGATGTCAGTCAGTTTAAGACAAGCATCCCATCCAAAACTAGGCAATGTAATGTAATGGATAGGATCCAAGTCATAATGCTGAAGACAAAAGGCTCTAAAGTTCTCAAACACATCAGCCAGAAACAGTACATCACTTAACAAATATAAATCATGATATCCACCAAGTGTCTGTACATTAAAGCTTTGCCATACCTTAACGGCATGTTCATAGTCAGAGTCTGAAATGTCCTGTTCTGTTAGATGACTGTAGAATGCGTCTTTTGGTGGGAGGCCAGTTTCATCAAATCGCTGCCAGCAGTCCATATAATCATATGGATACACTCCTTTGCGTCTTAATAGGGACCGCTTGGAAGAATCAGGAAGATTTGAAGTCAGTATATGCAATTGAGATTCCTGAAGGTTGCCAACCAAGGTATCCAATGAAGCCATTAGAAACTGACAACTGTCTATAAACCGAATCCTCCATGAAGCAGACTCCCGACCATATCCACCAATCAGTTTCTCTTCCTCTGACTCATCGTCGCTATCGTCTCCTTCTTTCGAAGGTGCCTTCTTCAAGGAAAAGCTGAGATAGTCTTCCATTCCTTTAGCCACTGCATTCATTTTCAGTTTTCTATTCTTTGAGATCTTGCCGATTTCCTGCATGATAAGATGGGCATCATATCGTCTAAGGTTATGGAAAACAACAGTGACATCTCTGTTTAGACGATGTTGCTGGTTACATCTGTTATGAGCAGGTCCTCTGTAGGAACCACACAAATGACAATGATCTCGTACTCTGTCAACAAGTAGCTGTTTTCCACAAAGATGACAGCAGAGGGCTTCTTGAAAGGCAACTTCTGCCATGTCAGTCAGATAAAGAGGTTCGGGGTTGTTGAGACTGCTATTATGCCCTTCTGCAATCGCTATGACTTCGTCGAGAAATTTGGATACACAATCCTTTCCTCGATAGACAGAGGATTCGCCAATGCTCCTTGTTACTTCATCACAGCACTGTTTAATGGAAACCAGACCATAGCCACAAGGCGTATGTCGCTGATAAGCGGTTGTGGATGACTTTGACGGAGTCGGTCGACATGTATCTAGTTTCTCAGTTAGACACTCAAAATCAGCATACACAACTATGGGGCTTCGAAGACGTCGATGATGGTTCTTAAACCGCAAAGTGTCATCAATTGGCATCACCACCTTGCTCGGTTTATTGACAAGACATCGCTCCACGTGATCCTTCAGTTTATCCTCGGAGTAGCAAGGTTGCAAACAACGACGACAAAAATGCTTTCTGTGTTGATCACCTCTTTGATCTGATAGCAGTCTATCAATGTCTTTGATCCAGCAATAGTGTCCATCATAGAGCAGCAAATCAATATGCGTTTCATAATCTGTTTTAGATATATATAGA
>JASAND010015369.1:0-69392 GCA_030248195.1 Trissonchulus latispiculum | reverse complement strand
TCAATTTCTGGGAGGGGGTTGGGGGGTACCTCATCACATTTCTGAGGTCAACTGCGAAATTTCTTTCCACAATTGACGCCCCCCCCCCCCTGAGACGTTCCAGGGAAACTATACGGGCAGCCGAAACTTGGAGGAGGGTGAGGCAAAAACACTGGGGAGGGCAAAGGAGGTCGAAAATTTTTTTGGGATGCCCTCCACCTATCCTACCCTCTACGTATATATATATAGGTGCCTGGACTGAAAACGGGGAGGTGTCACCAATTTGGGGGGAGGGGTTAGGGAAATTTTAGAGGACGGAGTCGGAGAAAAATCGGTTTTTCGTTGAAAACCTGCAAAGTTTTCTGAATTTTTACCATTCTTCACAGACCCTGAGTCCCTCAAAGTTTGTTCCGCGTTTGCCGGAGTTATTAGCGAAATTTTAGCTGTTATCATAAGACCCTTAAAACTTAATTATTTGTAGCGAATTTTGGCAGTTTTGTACGTACGTATACATATATGATATGCCAAAACGTACATATATATGTTCAGTCAATCGGAGAAAACGTAACCTAAAGGGTTGCTTTTGTGAAAAGCGGCAACCCAACTGAGGCCACTTTAATGAAAAAAGCGGACCCAAAAAAGGCAAAAAACTCCGCCGAAGCTGGAAATATTTTCCCTAACTGTACCCTTAAACCAATTTTCCGATCACTTTTAAGTTCTGGAGGAAGGCCGAAATCTTAGTGCCGCGCTGTCTCCCCCCCCCCCCCCCTCACCACACGGAGATATCCCGACCGAACCTTCGAAATTTTGGATACTGATCTTCTCCAAATTGCCAAATCCCCAACCCCCACCGCACCCAAGTTTGCCGAACAAAACTCCGTCCTCAACAGTTCTGTAATTTCCCCACAAAAACGGAAAGTTTCGAAATTTTGGCTTCGAAATTTCCCCACAAAACAGTCTTTAAAATCTGTCCAAAAAACGCAGAAAACCCGCTAATCTTAAACTTAGTGCGACTGTTTATGCTTATATACTCCACATGGGAGCGCGACTGTTTGTCTATCCCTAAATTGGAATTTTGTGAAAATTTTCGCAAATTTCGACCCCCCCCCCCCCTTCAAGTTTTATTTTTACTAAACCCTACTGCATTGACCTGTTTTTGTCCCATATTTTTGGGTTTAGTGAAATCTTTCTGCTCTTGATAAACAGTTTCTTTACAATGCCTCGAGGTGGTAGAAAAGCTTCACTATGTCTCCAATGAGGTGAGTTTATGAGAAAAGTTTCTGTTCGATATGTCAGCAGTTAATGACGCATATTGATTGTTTTTGGTGGCCTGATTTTCGCCTATTTTCGTTTTTCTACCTCGAAGTTATTAGTTTTTAAAGGTAGACCCCTACTTTTTCCTGCAAATCGTGCGTGTGTGCCCCTTTTGGTCCAACTTTTGCCCTGAAAAATCGCTCAGAAGGCCAAATTTTCCGGCTTCACCGCAGATTTTTTTGTCGATTTTAGCCTGTTTAAGCACTAAATCCGCTTATTTTTAATTTTTAGCATGAGAAAAAATTTTGAAAATTTTCGCCCCCCCCCCAAAAATGACTCTCCCCCGAGGGCCCTCCTCAGAAAAAATTGCCTAGAGTAAGCCCAGAGATACATATCATAGCGGTAAAAACATAGAAGCCCCTGAGAATTCTCCTACCCTTTTCAGAGTTGTCTCTACAGGTGCCGGTGCTCATCCCCGGTTACACAGCCCTTTGAGTTAGGAATGCCACCTCGAATGATGGTTGCAGTTGTGGAGAAGAGACCAGCTCCATTTTCTCATTCATTCATTCATTCATCATTTTCATTCATTCATGTCTCATTTTCCATATTTTCCATAATGGAAAATGGCTAATTTTAGACAATCATTTGTGCTGGCAATTTAAATATGTGTAGACTTGCACACTTTTTTCGAAAAAGGATTTGAATTTAAAATCTAGACTATTGTTTGCTTTGATGAGGCTGTGCACAGAGAAAACTGACACGACTCTTTTCGGGGTATGCGGGGAAGGCATGCGTGTGCCTCTTCCTTTTTTTATACTTATTTTTGCTGAATTTTATCTCCACTTTATTTTTTTATTTTGTCTGTTTTGCTTTGTTTAGGAGCTCTGCCCCGCCAGCCCCATCTCGGTTCACTCCGGCTCCGGCCCCGCCTCGTGCTCCGGCCACTGCTCCTGCGGCCCCGACGGGCAGTGCCGGGCCCGGCCTGTTTGCTCAGATGGCTGCCACGGCTGGTGGCGTTGCCATTGGCTCTGCTGTGGTGAGTTGGTTGGTGGTTTATTTTGCGCCTTTTTGGTTAGACTCATTTTGATGTTTCAAAATGCAAGGGGTTTTTGGTTGGTTGGTTGGTTTCTCCCAATTTGATGGGCCGCAAAATTTTTGGGCAATACTAGTGGGATTTTCTACGAAAATTCGGATTTCGCATTTCAAGCGTTTTTCCTCTTCAGAAACGCAGTAAAATTTATATGCCGTTACGAAGCATAAGATTGCGCCGAAGGCTGGATGGAACTTATTTTTCGCTTTTATCATTGTTTCGATTTTCTTCAGTTTTTCTTACCTTCGAATAGCGATGGGGGCAGCCACCTCCCCCCCGGTACAGTGGGTTTTTTGCAGGAGGGAAACGGGGGATTCCCGAAATCGCCTCCCCCCCGGAATTGTGGGCTTACCCTTTAATGAGGTCAAAAATTTCGATGAGGATTTTGGGGACCCAAATGGCCATTTTAAGCCTAAATCTAGACATTTTGAGAATTTTTTGCTTTTTGGCTCATTTTTGCAAAAAAATTCCCTCCCCCAGGAACAAATCCCAAAAATACATAGGGTATTCTGGCTTTTAAAATTTCTGGATGGGGGGGAGTCTGGGAAGCGGGCTCCCCCAGGTCTGGAGGGAGTCACCAATTTCTGGGGGGGGGGCGGAATTCTTTTAAACAACGGTTAAAAATTCTGCTTACAAATTTTTACTGCTGCTCTAAAAAAGTGAACAGTTTTTAACCTAAGCTTAAGCTTTAACTAGCTAAACAAACGCTAAAATCGACCTATCAATCTAGCGAAGCCGGAAAATTTTTTCCAAATGTACCGACAATGCCCTATTTTTCTGTTGACTTGAAGTCTGGGGGCCGACCCTGGATAGGGGAGGGTGACCCAAATTTGGGGGGCACCCCCACCCATCCCACTTGTTTAGGAAAAGTCCAGGTATTTAGTTTAGTTTGCTGCACTGCAGTCGAGTGTTCGACTAAATTGCTTGAAGCTGGGAAGTGCTGCGTATATTATGCTACTTTAACCCAGTTTATTAGTTGGTATTTTCTATTGCAAAGTGTGGGTAGCCAAACTGACTTCTGTCTGTAATATTGGGATTTTGGCATTTCTTTCCTCCTCGATCTGTGATTTTTCAGGGTCACACAATTGGTCATGCTATGACCGGCGGCGGTGGTGGTAACGGTGGCGGCGAAGTGGCGGCTCAACAACCACAGCAGCAGCCAGTGCAACAGCAACAGCAACAGCAATTTCAGCGTCCGTGTGAGTTTGAGCTGCAACAGTTTCTGGAGTGCACTCAGAAGCAGGACCTGGCCCTCTGCGATGGATTCAATCAGGCCCTCAAGGACTGTCGTCTCAGATATGGTCAGTTTGGGGCGGGGGGATTTTTGAGTGGAGGACGGGTTGGGCAGAATTTCTGGTATTTGTGGTGTTGGATGGTGACGTAAAGGGGGCGGTATAGTGCGTGTATTATTTGCTGTTAAACCTGTTTCTGGCAGGGTTTGGACAGAAGAAAGGCAGGTGAAATCAAAGAGGGGTGGGGTCAGGCGCGTGCGGGCGAGTGAAGGTTTCTTCTGAAATTGTACTAAACTTCAGGGTCCAAGATTTTCCTCAGTAAGCCTTCGGCTGATGCTGTCTCGATACTAATTTTTCAGTGCTATATACGTATTATGTAGGGGCGCGATAGCACCCCTATATAATATGGGTGTAAAGGCGTCTGCGCGGCCCCCTGGAGACCGTGTTGGCCTGGAGCCAGCTAATTAGAGGTCCGGGAGGGGTAAAAATGTTACCATCGTAAAGTACTCGAGTAGTACTACAAGTATCACCATACTTTTGGTTCGAATTCGAAACTTCAAATTTTTGCACTTGGCAACAGTTAGTTTGCGTTTGCTTTTTTTTTCTAGGTGAATAACGCTTTTCGGAAGTGCATTTTCTAGCGAAGTGTTGGAACGTTGTGGGCATTTTGGTCCAATACTACTGTTATATGTTGGTAGACAGTATCCCCCCATGCTACCTTTTTTGGTCATTTTGGCACCTGGCCAATTTTGGCTCTGTGCCAAGGCCCCAAAGTCGGACTTTCGCTATTTTGGCACTTCGGTTGTGGTGGACTTTTTTTCACAGGCTAGCAGCTAGATCGGTTTGGTTTATTTTATTTGAATATTTCGGCCAATGCACACAAAGTAACGAGGGGGATTTTTTAATTTCGCTCTGTAGCTTTCAGGAGATAGGCCCAAACTTTGCATTTTTTTGGCCTGTTTGGGCTAAAAGTTTCTAAGTCCCACTTTTACTAGAAATGGCCTAAAAGTCACTAAAAATGGCGTTTTTCGGCCTTGGGGTGGTGCCCATATATAGTAAATCGGGGTCGCTGAAAACGATGAGCATACTGCTGAGGTCGGTGGATGTGACCCCTGACCCCCAGGGCCTGCGGGTCGGGGGTCAGGTGGGGGTCAAAAATGAAAGTCTTCAAAGGTGGTCATGTTTGGTATCAAATGAAAGCCCTTGGCGAGGCGATCAACTTTTGTCATTATGCCACCCACAAAAAGTGGCCCCACCGACCTGTGGGTGGGTGCCCCACCCCCAGTGGGTCCGGTGTGGGTCAAAAATGAAAGTCTTCAAAGGTGGTCAAGTTTGGTATCAAATGAAAGCCCTTGGCGAGACGAACAACTTTTGTCATTATGCCACCCACAAAAAGTGACCCCACCGACCTGTGGGTTTGTGCCCCACCCCCAGTGGGTCCGGTGTGGGTCAAAAATGAAAGTCTTCAAAGGTGGTCATGTTTGGTATCAAATGAAAGCCCTTGGCGAGGCGATCAACTTTTGTCATTACGCCACCCACAAAAAGTGACCCCACCGACCTGTGGGTGGGTGCCCCACCCCCAGTGGGTCCGGTGTGAGTCAAAAATGAAAGTCTTCAAAAGTGGTCATGTTTGGTATCAAATGAAAGCCCTTGGCGAGGCGATCAAATTTTGTCATTACGCCACCCACAAAAAGTGATCCCACCGACCTGTGGGTGGGTGCCCCACCCCCAGTGGGTCCGGTGTGGGTCAAAAATGAAAGTCTTCAAAAGTGGTCATGTTTGGTATCAAATGAAAGCCCTTGGCGAGGCGATCAAATTTTGTCATTATGCCACCCACAAAAAGTGATCCCACCGACCTGTGGGTGGGTGCCCCACCCCCAGTGGGTCCGGTGTGGGTCAAAAATGAAAGTCTTCAAAAGTGGTCATGTTTGGTATCAAATGAAAGCCCTTGGCGAGGCAATCAACTTTTGTCATTATGCCACCCACAAAAAGTGGCCCCACCGACCTGTGGATGGGTGCCCCACCCCCAGTGGGTCCGGTGTGGGTCAAAAATGAAAGTCTTCAAAGGTGGTCATGTTTGGTATCAAATGAAAGCCCTTGGCGAGGCGATCAACTTTTGTCATTATGCCACCCACAAAAAGTGGCCCCACCGACCTGTCGGTGGGTGCCCCACCCCCCAGTGGGTCCGGTGTGGGTCAAAAATGAAAGTCTTCAAAACTGGTCAAGTTTGGTATCAAATGAAAGCCCTTGGCGAGACGAACAACTTTTATCATTGTACCAAACACGAAAAGTGGCCCCATAGTCCTGTGTACTGTAAATACGCTGCGGGATGCTCAGCTCCTTCATAACTCATTATATAATCTCACTGGAAACGCATCCATCATTAAGCCGGAAAATTAAGCTATGCCAACCAATTAAACTAGTTAAGTTACACAAGAGAAATTTTGAAAATTTCGCTTTCTGATTTTTTTCACTGCAAAATTTGGTACCAAAAGGGGGATCCACTTTTTTGATGGGGAAGTTCGTTCATGGAGGCCTTCCCTTGGCAATTCTCCCTCGGCCTCGACATACGAGCTAATCTTAAGGCCAATGTTTAACAATATTGGAATATTGTCAGAGAATCTTTAAAGTGCTAAGAGGACAAGAAAATAAAATGCTCCTCCGGAGCATGGAAAAGTAATATGGGTGGATGGGGTGAGGTTGCGAAATTAAGAGAGGAAACGCTTAATATGGGCTAGGTTCTAAAAGAAAGGAGGACTAGGTTGTGGGCGAACTAATATGGGCACAGCGTCGCCGAACAACCCATATTCGCGGGCTTGCACGCTTCGCTTCAGCGTTTGTCACATATAGAACGGTCAACATTAGAGTAAAAATGTTGAATAGGTAATCTGCGAGAACGTAGTAGTTTGCCTGGTCAGTTTTATGCTAGCCACCTTAAATTTAGTTGGACTATGACAAGTATCGGACAGAAGGATAGGGATGTGGCGGTAAAACCATTGGTTCAATCCGGCAGGGTTGCAGTCAATGACAATCGCTATGAAATTATTCTTTAAATATGCTGTCTGTATAAATGCGTAAAATGAACACTAGTAAGCTTAGACTTTCTCGAAGGGAAAGTCTGACTATATATATAATACATGGAAGTACGAATATTCGGATATAGATTATATCTAATTTAGAATCTGGAGCTATAATTTATAGTCTAGAAATCAATATAGATGAATGTATAATATTTACAGCCCGCGAATATGGGTTGTTCGGCGACGCTGTGCCCATATTAGTTCGCCCACAACCTAGTCCTCCTTTCTTTTAGAACCTAGCCCATATTAAGCGTTTTCAAAGCTAGTCCTCTCTTAATTTCGCAACCTCACCCCATCCACCCATATTACTTTTCCATGCTCCGGAGGAGCATTTTATTTTCTTGTATGTATGTGCATATCTAGTCAGGGGGAACAACGATTTTCGACATAATATTATTACTCGCTACAGACGGTAGTTAGCCAGACGGTTTATGTACCAGTATGTAGGACTTGGCCTGTACTTTCTATACCACCAGTAAAATCAGCATTCTGTTGTATTTCAAGTGGGCTAGCCTCAATATAGACCATCTTTTTCCCCCACAAGTGGGGAAAAAAGATGGTACCAAATTTCGTTCCTTTATTTCTCAACCGTGTGACCTAGCGAAAATCCGACTAGCCCACGTTATAGAGCACATCCACAAACCCCTTCATGCACAAAATGACTCCTGTAACTATTACCAGTAAGTTGACATAATCTTAGAAAATTTGAAAAATCCTTAGGTTTTTGGAGAATTTTTGGGTGTCAACTTCTGACCCCTACCACACGAAGGCTCAATCGACAGGAACGGTTATTTGTATTATGATCTTAAAGTACAAGACTTGAACTTTCATTTGCACTAGATTTTGTATATATCTCTCTATCTTATGCCAGTCGAGCAGGGTGAGCCATTGTTTTCCCCACTGTGCCGGTGATGTTCCCCCCCTGACTATATACGTAAACTGACTGTGTAAGCATGTACCGAATGACAAACGAAAGAAGGATGGATGTCACTACAGCACGTCCGACCCGAAAAATTCGGGCCTGAGGTGGGGATCAAACCCACAACCATTGAGGATATAGGCCAACGCTCTACCGATTGAGCCACCCAGGCACAATCGAACCAAGCTTAAGCTTGAATTGGTTCCCGAACTGTAGTGACACGTTTTTTGAATAGGCATATAGCCCAACCGAAAATTTTTCAACATTAATAGACCGTTCTCCTTTTATTTGGCTTCTGAGCTCCGGGTAGCGCCATCAACCCAAAATTTTCCCCGTCCCTTCCGGATTTTCTGTTTTTTCTTGGCGAAAGTTGGCGAAAATTAATTTTTTGTGGACTTTCACATAAAATTTACTGCTTTACCTGCTCGAGTGATGTTGTGGGGATGATTGATTAATTCATAATTTTTCAGTTAATTTTTGGAATTTTATTATTTAAATACTTTGGAAGAAGATAAGGCAAGGATGGTTTCAGGATTTGAAGAAGTTTTTGATTAGGTACCTGGAGCAAATATAGACTCTAAAGTAATGGTAGAGATAATTTAGGGCTTGACTCCCTAAACTTTCCAATATTTTTGATTTTTGTAGTTTTTGAATTTATTGTTTGTTTTAGGTGTCTAATTCGGATTTGGTTTGTTGCATCAAAGAAGTACTAAATAATGGAACAAACCGTAAACAGAATGATAAATTTATATGTAGTTATTTAGACTTGTACCCGTTTGCTGTGTTGATTTATTTTTGTTAAAAATATGAAAATCCTTTCTTGCAAAAGTTCACCCTGTGTGAAATATTGGAATGCGTTTTGTGGGGATCCCTTTTTGATGTCCCGTAGATCGGATATTTAATTTGTATTGTATGATTTGTGCTGAAGAGATTTACAATTAAACTGACCTGTAGTTTAACTGTTTCGTTTTAGGTTTGACTGAGCTATCGTGCAAGAGTTGAGCGAAGTTAAACTTAATTGAATTATTTTTTATGAAAGAGCTTAAAGAGGGAAAAATCAAGCTTTATTTAATGAATCAGTTTTAAATTTATGCTCTTTTCTGAAAGGGCCCGATGATTACAATGGGTAGTTTTCGTCGGCACTGGTTTCTTTCTGTTTCGATTTCAGTTTCAGAATACTTCCATTTGCGACTTGTATACATTAGTCGGGATCATTAATATTTAAGTTTACTAAATTTCAAGTTGAAGTTAACAAATTTGAGCTGTAGTTGACCTATACTTTGTGGGCTGTGAAATTTCATCTCAGCACCGCTTCTGAACAAGTAGACTTGGGTAGAACTTAAGGTTAAATTTAATTGCCACTAAACAACTCGTTTATGGGGGCTCGCTACTTGGGTCGAAAATTCAACCCTCATCGATTTGGCTCAAATTGTGCTCATTGATAGTCCCTAGGGCCTTACACACTCCATTGAAATTTGGGATGATTTCGTCCATGAATAAAAAAGTTACAGCCATTCAAAATTTCAATTCCTATTGAAAATGGCCTAAAATCTGAACTTTAGATTTTTCGCTTCTGACGACGATAATTTACCCAAATCAAAACCGTTTGAAACGTTCTATAGCTCATTTTGGAGCTAAATACAATATCTTAAAACTCTTAAACTCGAAGAGCTTTTAAAAAATTCGGTTTCTAATTTTCGTAGCAATCCTTTTTGTGAGATAACTCCACCAACAGAAATTGAAAATTCACGGGCATACGGTTTTTGACTGATAATATTGAATAGCTGCAAAATGGACGTTTGTGCCAAGAAAAAAGTTTTTCAGAATTGAAAAAGCTATCGATTGATGTAGGTATTGTGCATATTTACAAAGTTCGAAAAATGTCGATTTTGATTTGTTTTGGGGGTTGTCTCACGAAAACGATTACTGCAGAAGTTAGAAACTGATTTTCGAAAAAACCTCTTCGACAAGTTTTAGCTATTGCAGTTAGCTACAAAATGAGCTGTAGAACGTTTCATACCGGTTTGATTTGAATAAGTTATCGTTGTCAGAAGCGAAAAATCTAAAGTTCCGATTTTAGGCCATTTTCGGTAGGAATTGGAAATTTTGGATGGCTATAACTTTTCTATTCCTGGACGAAATCATCCCAAATTTCAGTGGATTGTGTAGGGCCCCAGGGACAATCAATGAGCACAATTTGAGCCAAATCGGTGAGGGTAGAATTTTCGACCCAAGTAGCGCTCCCCTTAACTGGACTCTAGCTTGACTTTTCCTCTATTAACTCATTCATGAAAAGGATTTAGTTAAATTTAGCTACGTTTAACTCTCGCAAAAAGTCTAGGCAAAGCTTTCTCGAAAATAGAAGCGACGTCTTAATGTATGGTAGTTATAAGTGAAGGTGAAATTTTATTGACTTGCCATATAGCACATTTTGAAAATTGCTATAGTGTGCTTCCACGCAAAACCTGCGCACTTATTTCCCTGTATCAGGCCAAGTTTTGTGGTTTTTCAATAGTCTAATTACGTCCATAATTTTGTTTTATTTAGCACTCTGTGCAGCTTGAACTGTTAAATCTACCACTAAAACCTGCTAATAGGGTCTCCGTTTTTGTACGACAACCCTTCAAGACTAGACAGACTTTGTTAACCTTCCATGGTCAACTTTTGAGGCAAACGTTAGTTGGAAGCATGTGGTGGACAGTTTATGCTTGATTCGATCCTTTTCTTATTTTTAATATTTATATAGATATCTATTTTAATATTTAAAATCAATTTTAATGTCCGCCTTCTGTCTTCCGTTCTGTGGTCCCAGCAATTCATACTGGAATTGAATTTGGATGGATCCTAATATTTCGTAGCAGACTTCAACACAGCTCTACTTTTCCGGTTGTCCGTAAGCAACAAGTATGACTCACTTCGTAAAAGCAAACGGAAAGCTAGGTATGAACTGATCTGTGAGTTCAGCAGAACGGACAAACGGAAATTTCGGAGAAACAGACAAACGGACAGGCAGAAAATAGCTAGCTATAAGCAGTTTAAAATGGGGATTATGTCGCAGAGGAGCTTGGCTTGAGACACTTATTCTACAGTAATTCACCTAAATTGAACTGATTCCAAGCCGGTTGTCAACCCTCATATTTCGGGACACATATTTCAGTTTCACCACCTAGACCTGACAATCCAGTAAAGTACCTAACATCTAACGCATAAAACAGAAATTTAACTTAGGACAAATGCAAAACAGAAAATCTGAAAATTCAAATCTATAGGTCGGAACTTTCTGGGTCAGAACTTTGAGTGGGCATAGTTTTCAATATCTAATTAACCCTAAAAATTCCGGGTACAGCTTAAAGCTAGATTTTCCCTTTAGGACTCGCAGGAATTTCCTATGGTTCAAAAGCAAGAGTAACTGTTTTTGTTTACTAAACATTTTCAGTTCTGTTGGCCCTTAGAATTCGCCTGCAGCCAATATTTATTTCCGCTGAGTGCCAAACGCAAAACAGCCGCGAGCGCACATAAATACGTTATAACTAAGTTATATAATGAGTATTCATTTCTTTGCGGAGGCTCAGAAAAGCCTAACAGGAACTTTTTTCGCTTGAATTCGTCAAAATATGTGTTTTGATCATCATTCACTAAACTTTTCTGAAAAACTTTTGACTCTGTCTAGATTGAACTGGGATTCCTTTTGTCTCAGTCCAAACTCCGTAAAAGATTGATCGTGCAAACGTTTTGGTTCAAAACATTTCAACTGCATACAAAGTTTCTAGAGCAGAAATATTGCTTGTCAAGTTTTGACTGATCAAATTTATCAGACTTATGCATCATCGATATTTAACCGACTTGATATGAGTCGGGTAGAAACAACTTCCCGCCGTTTATAACCTATTTCTGGTGGCAATCAATTGTCATTTAGAAACTGTACTACGACTGCGAATTAGTGTACAGCTTAGAGTTTGTTGTTTTATAAAATTGTTTAGTTTATGGTAGAGGAAACAATAATGAGTTTTCAACGAATGTTTGCATAGGAATGCTGAATCTCACTACAGCGTATTCTACTAAAGCACCACAGCACTTGTAAGGACAAATTTAGCACTTTACAACCGGTTTTTGGAGGGTTTAATGTTGTTGTTGTTGTTGTTGTTGTTATTGCCGGGCTACTCAGCCAAGAGGCTATATGAGGGCGCTAACCTTTGTCTCTCTCTTCATCAGTCATAGCTAGTATGACTCTCGCTTCGTCGCCTGAATGCTGTCCCACAATGGAAAGCTGGAGCAGACGCCTTCTTGGCCTTTTGGATCCGGCAGTAAAACATCCATTAACTGCTCATACGCAAGGTAGAGGAGCACAGCATCTTTCGACACTCCAAGCCCCAAGCGCAGATGGGGTGGGATGAGAGACAAACCCGGAAAGTTGTGTGATCCATTTTGAGTACATGACTCGTTTGCACCCAGCACTCCCTCGCAGGAGGTAGGCGGACCAGGTAGAGGGTTTATGGTTTATATTATCAGAGGTGACTGCGCACTCAGGAACTCTATACGGACTTTACTGCCTACATAAAATCCAAACGCCACCTACAATGACAAACGTATAGGGAGTGACTCCCTCGGTTTAGTACGCCAATGCTAAATGACGAATTTAGCAGCAATTTCCTAACAGCATGAAGCTATATATAGCTTATAGACTATTAGCTTCCTGTTCAAACCAGTTTACTGAACTGGACTGCCCTTCAGCTAAGGGTCAGCAGTTTGTGACGCTTGTGTAAAGTTGGAAGGGTATGGGCAACCAAACTTTACGGGTGGAAACTGTGCGCGTATGGAAACGACGAACCTGGAGGAGACTTATGTTCCAGTCGACCTGGGCAGGATCTCGCCAAGGATTAAACAAGCCTACCGAATTACTAAAGGAGCTGACTAAAGGGACAGATGAATGCCTTACTACTTGACTAATAAAGAAACTTTGATTAAATTAAGCACACGCTCAGTAAATAATTAGCCTACCTAGACTTGGAAATAAACTCAAAGCCTACCTACCGAATATACAATTCTAATAAAACCCTAACTAAGTACACCCTAATGGCTCAGCTACTGAGACCACATTTAATAAGAAATAGACAAAGGGAGAGACTCCCGACATTCACACCGTAAAGCAAATTTTGACAATAAAGCATTCATAAATAAAGTTCACAAAACAGAGAAATATCTAGTCAAAGGCAAGTTCCAAGAAGCAATTAAATTTCAACAAGACATAATTAGAAATTATACATAAAAACAGGACAAATTATACACGCAAGCTCGACCCCAAAAACATTTAGACCCTTCTAGAAATTTTATCTCAAAGATGTTTCCCTAAGCCGTCGCGGCTAAACTAAACTACTTAATATGACGTAATAAAACCCTCTTTCCAAAATAATTAACCATATTAGAGAACTAAATTAAAAGGGGAATAAAACTCAGTGGAATACCACTATTAAGTTTAGGTCGACCCACGAGGTCGCCTCGGAGTCTAAAGTAAAAGAAAGAAATAAAAATCAATACTTACTAACACCCAAATCAGACTCCCAAGTGAAAGGCAACGGCTAGGCACTCAGTGTAAAGAAGCAACCGCACGCACGAAAGACAAAAATAAGACTGACTGGTTTTGAAAGAGAAGGCTGAGAGAGATGCCTAGTGAATTTTGATTGGCTGAATTTGAGACCCTCTTGCAGACCCGACTATGCGCTTCCACAAGTCTAGCTCAGCAGCGCCACCTAGTCGCTACGTGGGCTGATTAAAACATAGCGCATTTAAACATAACAAAGATTAAATTTCACCCCAATTTCAATGCAAATTTACACAATTTCACAAAACACATTTCACATTAAAATTATCACTCTTACTAAAATCTCACATTCACATAAACTCACTAAAATATACACACCTCACAACTCACACATTACATCTCCCCAGGGCTTACCGCCCGAGCTCCCGCGAGGGACACATAAACCAAAAGAAGGAAGAAATTTACCCAACAGTGAAAATTTTTGACTGAATTTTGGTAAATGGGTCTCAGCACATAAGTAAGTCAAAGCACAAGAAAGAAACACAAAAATACGAAACTATAGTAAACCTGACTAAGTAATAAACATAATAAAAATGACATGACGTCAAAAGACTAGTGAAGACCAGCCATAAAAACACGCGTGGAAAACTGCCATACTAATGCCACGGGACGGTGCGTGAATGGGCGACCCATGATCCTCCAGCCGCAGCGGCGGGGATCTCGTACCTGTATTACTATCAAAACCAAAGAAACAAAATAAGAACCGAAATGTCAGCTTCGCCTGGGTCTATTCAAACTAGGGTACGGAGGTAGCCTCCCGCAAAATTTAGTGTGCGCCATCTCCGGCTGGGTGGGTGGGGGGGCCTAGCCTCGCATCGCTAACTCAGTTCCCTGCGGATCTCCTGCAAAATTAGAAAGACGAAAGGTAATTAATAAAATAATTTGGAGGAATAGGTAATAAATTAGATTTAATCCCAGTGTTTCGCGTGTAAGTAGGAGTAAGTTTGTGGAATCTTTAAGTAAAATATAAATATTAAATTAAATTAAAAGAGTTACAAAGTAACCCTAAACATGCTTAAGCATGTATAAAAAGGACCAAAAGGGTACGGAGAGTCCCCCAAGTACCCTCGTGGTACTTATGAAATTAAAATAAATTAAATTAGGAGGTGGTTAAAATGGAGTCTTAGAGTTACTAAAAAAACGCGAAACACTGGTTAAAATATTAGTAGAAAGTCCCTTAAAATAAGAATTTTGGAGAAGATCCTCCCAGCCGCGCATGCAGGCCTTACACAGAATAGGGGCATATAATTCGGGAACTACTTTGGCGCTCTGGAGTGGGAAACAAAACTGACATTTAGCCAAGAAATTTTTATAAAAACCAAAGAACAGGTACTACTATGGACAGGAACCGTTGGGACAACTAAAAGACATAGGTAAAAATAATTTTGATAAAAATGTGGCGGCAGTAAAGGACACAAATTGGGACATGGCTGGTGCGTCACGCATCTTCCGACGTTGCGTCAGGTTACGAAAAAATACGAATCAAAACACAGAAAACCCGCAATCACACCCGTTAATAAAATGCGAAAAGAAGAACTTCAAGAAAAGAATAAACCCGGTTTTAGTAAAACTTTTGAAACATAACTTTGGTTAAATGATTAAAGCAAAAGAAATACGGACATGGCATGTAAAACTGTACATCAGATCACATAGAAAAAGGCAAAATTATGCATAGAACACAGTCAGAATCACTACAAAATACACCAAATTTGGTTAATTTTTAAAAGATAGCTCCTGGAAAATGGTAAAATGTGAAGTAAATGGTTAGAGATTCTAGTGTTTTAAATAAGAAAGCTCAAGAAAATGGTAAAATGTAAGTAGGTATATAAAGAAACTCTAAAATTTAGGATAAAGTTCAGAAAAAGGTTAAGTTTTTAAATGTTAGGAATACCACAAAATTACGACACAAAAATTAAAAGGCAACCTTCTATATTTAAAGCAAAAAAAAACTAGTTTAAAGTCACCAATTAGGAATCGTCTTCATTAGGAATCGTCTTCATCGGGAATAGATCTATATACAGTAGAGCGTCTATATCGCTGAAATGGCACAGATCGGGAATAAGGCATAAATTGAGCAATTAGTCTTCATCGGGTAGGCACAATCAAGGATTAGAATTCTGGAAAAAGTCATCGTAAAGCAATCTTCAAAATTGAGCAGGCAAATCAGGGATATAAAGGTCCAAATAGAGGTAGCAGACAAATCCGGAAATAAAGGTCCAAATAGAGGTAGTCAATAATCGGGGTTCAGGTCAATAAAATGGCAATGATGATAAAGGAAATGGCATAGCATATAATAGTAAATAACACCGCCGCTGGAATGATGGATTGATAAAATGATATGATATGATATGATATGATATGATATGAGACCTCCGCCGTCGGTATGATACGTCCGCCGTCACAATGATACCTCCGCCGTCAGTGATAGGAAAGGGAATGAAGCTACAACTACACCGTCGCGGTAAGTTGAGCTAACTACGTACAGTTACACCAGTCGCTGGTAGTAACCAGGGGGTGGGGGAAACGGTTTAGAAACGGTTCCAAACCGGGCTCTGGCGATCGATTGGGAGGCGGGAAGCTGCACGATGGGGGGCGGAAGGATCAAAAATGGCTACGCAGATGCAAGGGCAGTAAACGTTATTCTCCTGTCCAGGCGGTGCTAATCCAACGATGAATTCTCCCGTGCGAATCACCGGCATGCGCAGCGCAGCCGCTCGCAATTCCGCGGTTAACATGTGGCAAAGCAAGAGCTGGCCTATACTAATGACCCAATCTTCAGTGGACCAGGCAGGTGAGCACAACAAGGCAACCTTATTGTGACCATCTCACGACCAATTTCTGTACGAAAAGCCCAAAAATAAACGCCATCCCAATAAATTCCAGACGACGGGCGACCCCTGGTTTGCGCCCAGCGCTCATGCGCCCGTCCACTGAAATCACTCAATGAAACATCAAAGCAGCAATTAGAATCAAAAATAGACCTCAGAAAAAATGCAAAAACTAACAGAAGGTGAAAGCATGATAAGTGTGATAGGAAAAAGAGAGAAAAGGAAAACTACACACACAGAAGATGGTGACCTACCTACAGTTAGCCTACGTAAAAGGAGAGCGGAAAAGACAATACACGTATACAGGTTAAAGACATACATACACACACACACAGTGTATGTACTAATGCATACACTATATAGACAGACAAATATGATAGGGCCCCCTTAACAATTTACAACGAAAGACAATCCCTTTGATTTAAAGGAAAACCCCCATAGGTAAATTTAAAAGTAAAAGTAAAGGTGAAAGAATCCCCCTGTTAGGGTTAATAATAGAAGGAAAAGAAAACTTATGGCCAGATTTTACAGCCATAAGTTTGAAGAATTAGAAAACTAGATAAGAAAAGGTAAACCCCATTTTACACCGAAAAGAATAAATCATGGAAGGAGGCCCCAGAATAGGAATTTAGACCCACCCTACTCAAAGGGTTATATAACACCAATAATGCCAACACCGATTGTTAGAGATAAAACCCTAGGTAATACAAAAACGGAACGTTCCTAAAAGAAAAACTTAACCCTCATTATTATACACTTGCAAGGATCCTTGCGTTACACAAGGCCTATTACGGAAACTAGTGCTGCAATTTATATATACACTGTAGGTTGCCTACAGTGTCACCACTGGCAATTTGACTGGGGCATCCAGGAAAGGCTTCAATCGGTTGATGTTAACCACCACCGGGTCACTTAACCCGTTAGTGCGAGCAATACGATAATTCGTCACAGAAATCTTGTCCAACACCCGATAAGGTCCCTCGTATTTAGGCCGTAACTTCTTACTCAAACCTGTAGGTACATTCTTGTTCTCAATATTGAGCATAACCAGGGTACCTGGCTTATACTCAACCGGTGAAGCTTTCAAGTCGTACCTTTCCTTGTTAACCAATGCTGCCTCTTGCAGGGCTTCATGCGCCAACCGCCAAGCTTCATTCATCCGGGCCAGCAGCTGGCTGCGTGCGTCGCTATAATTCTGGGTAGTACCTTCCTCTCCAGGAAGCTGAAAGAAATTATCCAATGGATATCGGTAGTCTCTACCTGTCATCAAAAAGTGAGGTGTCTCCTTCGTGGCACTATGAATCGTTGCTCTGTAAATGGACAGTCCCCACGGTAAATAGTCGTCCCAATCGGACTGAAAACAATTAACGTACTTGGCTACCAGGCTACGTATTGTCCGGTTAAAGCGTTCCACTACACCGTTCGTTTGAGGGTGATATGCAGTAGTTCTGAGTCGCTCAGAGCCGCTAGCATCCACCAAGGCTCTTAGGAATACAGACATAAAGTTCGGTCCCTGGTCTGTCAAGACCCGGGCAGGGACGCCCCACCGGGCTACGAAGCCATTAAAATACCAGTACGCAGTAGTTTCCGCCCGCTCATTGGGCATAGCAAAAGCCTCCGCGTAGCGCGTGAGATAGTCGACTATACACAATACACATGTGTTACCTCTGTTGGTCTCCTTCTGTGTGAAGTGCATCACATCCATAGCCACGACGTCTAACGGTCGGCGGACCACTACCGTGTTCTGCATTGTAGCCTGATGTCTACGTGGCCCTTGATTAAATTTCGCACAGGGCTTACACTGCGCAATAAAATCCTCTAGATCTTGGGACATGCGAGGCCACCAATACTTTGTTTCCAGGCTGGCCATTGCATTTTGGTGGGCCCGATGACCACCCGTCGTGAAATCAGAGTGAACCTCCTGCAAGAGCTGCTCTCGCTGGACCTTAGGCACTACTACAGTAGGGAAGGGTAGCCCTCTACGTTCTGCATGTTTATTCAAATGCCAACGGTACAACACCCCATCTCTAATAAAAAATGTAGATCGCAACTTCTTTACCTCCTGTGCTTCTTGACGGTTAGTAGGTAGCCTCTTCTGTTCCAGGAAATCCAGTAAAACCGCAAATTCCTCTTCGTCGCGAAGTTCTCGTTTCCAAGTAAGCAGGGTAGGAGGCGCAGGGAGTGCCGCCGTCAAGGCGAACACTTCTGGTGGATACATAGCCGCTGTTGCTTCGTGTTCGCTATCTTCAGGCTCATCAATGGGATCCAATCTTGACAAGCAATCAGGACCCACATTCTCACGCCCCGGCCGATATTCCACCGTAAAATCAAACTCTAACATACTAAGAGCAAACTTAGCAAGCTTACCTTGGCCCAAAGCCTTGATATTATTCAGTAGGTCCCTGACTGCTTGATGGTCAGTACGGAGGATAAACTGTTTACAGGACAGGTAATGCCTAAATTTCTGACAACCCCATAAGGCTGCAAACGCTTCCATTTCCGTCGCGGAGTAACCCTTCTCACCCTGGGTCAGGGTTCTACTGGCATAGGCGACTGGCCGCTCACGTAGCACCCGTGGTCCATTCGGTTTATCGGCGCTACGTGGCACCGAAAATTGTTGCTCCAAAATAGCACCAAAACCCTGCTTACTGGCATCAGATGACACGTAAAAAGTTTTGTCAAAATCAGGAAAAGCTAATACTGGAGCTTGAGTCAGATGCCGTTTCAGCTCCTCAAATGCATGTTGACAAGCTTCGGACCAAACAAATGGCACCCCTTTCTTCAATAAGTCCGTTAAAGGGGCTGCCACCTTAGCATAATTAAGTACAAACCTTCGATAGTAACCGCACATTCCTAGAAAAGATCGAATGCCCTTCACGTCCTTTGGTGGCTTAAGCTGAGACACAGCCTTAACCTTATCAGGGTCCACACTAATGCCGTTCCGGCCCACGTAGTGGCCCAAAAAGGGAACTGATTCACGAGCGAAACAACATTTCTTAAGTTTGATACGTAGTCCGTTGTCGCGCAGACGAGTCAGGGTCGACCTGATCATCGCTAAATGGGCCTCTTGATCTGAAGATGGTATCAGTACATCGTCAATATAAACAGGCAAATCCGTCAAAACCTTTTCCATTAATCGTTGAAATGTTGCGGGAGCGTTACACAACCCGAACGGCATGACATTCATGTGGAAAAGGCCCATATGAGACACGAAGGCCGTTTTCTCCCTGTGTTCTGGGTAGACCTCAACCTGCCAGTACCCAGCCGCTAAATCGATAGTCGAGAATATCACCGCCCCTTGGAGTTGATCCAAAATTTCGTCGATTTTGGGCAACGGGTAATTATCCTTCTTCGTAATTTTGTTTAGCCGTCGATAATCAATGACTAAACGTGTGGTCCCGTCCTTCTTGCCAACCAAGATACACGGGGAGGACCAGGGACTAGTAGAGGGAGAACAGACCCCTTCGTCCAGCATTGCCCGTATATGCTTCTCAATTTCCGCTTTATCTTTGGGATTATACCGATAAGATCTACCCTTAACTGGCCCTTCCTTACCAGTATCAATCACATGTTGGTCCACTTTGGTCCGTCCCGGGTTGCCCGGTCTGGCAACCACGTCATAAAATTCGACCAATATATCCCTTAATTCCGCTTTACCCTCGTCATCAAGGAACATAGAATCGAAATCCACATTCTCGTCAATGAATTGTTGACGTTCCTCTAAAGATGGCATAGGTTGTGCAGTCATTTCATCAGCGGAATAATGCATATCGTTAAAGGCCTGGAGGCCTTTTTCAGTCAATGCCGGAGGTTCCTCGTAACCCCAGTTCTGGTCAGCCTCGGCGGCGCACACCGTGGGGTCGACCCACCTTGGAACTGGTATCGGATTACCCACGCTATTAACCATAGGGACCGTGTCACCTGGGTGATACGGCTCCAATTGTTCAACCTCCTCGAGGGCATGACGCAACTCTTTCTCGTTTAGGCGGGTGGCTGGATGGGTCGCCCAACTAGCCAGATGAGGGTGCACTTGTGCAAAGTTAACACCTAACTCAGCAGCATACCGAAACCCTTGTCGTTCCGTGACCGTAGTGACTGGCTCCGCTTGTCCGAGGGGTAGCCCCTTTGGCAGTTGGGCCGTTCGGTCTAGAGGGTTATAGACCTTGATGTAATTAACCTGAGAAGAGACTTCCAAGACTCCAGGCACTGGGTAGACTTCGTAGTCTTCCAGAACTTCTTCTGATGGTTCAAACACGACTGCTTGATTGATAGCTGGCTTTACAGCACCCCCAAGCCAACAACGAACCGGTACCATGACTTCTGACCTAGGGGGTAACTTGCACGTTTCCCGCATACAATAATAGACCGTGCAGGACACCGCTATACTGAAACGGTTAGCTAACGCCTGCAGGTCGCCTGGGGTCAGCAAAGGTACCTTCTTCCTGTCGCATAGAAGAAGGTGTTGGTGGGGAAAAATCACCCAGTTATGATCTGCCTGGAAGTCATAGCCAATGATGAAGTCTTGTTGTAGACTATTTGTCACGTTAAAAGTGTATTCGTACCGAACGCCATGCAATTTGAAGGCAATCCTGGTGGTACCCAATATAGCTAGGCTCCGGTCGTCGGCAGCCGTAGCTACCTCCGTGGCCTTCGTTTCATCCAGATGTAAACGTTTGTTGCTATTGAGTTGATCAAAGAAATGTTTGGACATCAGGCAGATGTTGGCCCCTGTATCTAGCAGGGCTAAGGTCTTGATGCCGCGGACCTCCACAATCACATACGGACTTTTCTTCAAGGCAATATGAGTACACTGCGAGACAAAGAATGGGGACGTTCCGTCCAGGACAGAAAGAACCGCTCTATTTAGGTGCTTATTCTGCGCTGTGGGTTGCCCACCATCATCCTCAGTGTCGGTAGCTTCTGCATCTAGATTAAACTCGACTCGTTGAGCTGGGCTAAGGGCAGCACGAAGCTGTTGTTCTAAATCCCAGATTCCGTACTTATCCCCGAGATCGGTAGAAGTCGCTTCTTGCTGGTCTACTGTGGCCAGCTCGCGTTCGGCTAGGTTTCCAGACGGGGTGGTCGCTCCTGAGTTTGTTACGACCTCATCCTGCTGCAGTACTGTAGCGTCATCCAGATTAGTGGAAGCATCTTCCTGCACCACAGGTGCCGGTTCCTCGTCTATCGGTGTGCTATCCAGCACGATGATCTCATTCGGGTCGTTTAGGCGAATTCCCCGTCTACCCTTGCGGGGTTGCGGTGGGTCCTCTGACCAGATAGGCTGGTCTGGTTCGCGGAGGGTTCCCTGCTGTTGAAGTTCTAAGGTCCGCTCATAATCCTTCTGAACAAATTCAGCCAATAGTTGTTCGAAGCTCTGGGTAGACTGCCGTACCTGGTCCGTCACGGACATTACGTTAACAGCCAACTGCTGAATCTGTTCACCAATAGACTGGGCGACCACCTGCGCTTGTTCGACAGCTTGGTTGACAGTTGCCCAGCCATGACGAATTACTGCATACTCCGGGGTTTCCAATAGGGCAAATCTATTACGGATAGGTACACCGGACTGTGCCGGTGTTTTCGGATGCTTCATCCCTTTGTCCACCTGTTCCCATTCACCCTGAGTATCCTTGCGCAGTTTCAAGGGTGTTACTGGAGTAGCTCCAGACCTATGAACTTCAACTGGCGCCAATGTGAGGCCCGAAGTACCCGAGTCGTCATCCGACACATCCGTTTCCGTTAGCTCTCTCCGACTAGGGTTATTCGCTGTTGACCAAGGTTTCAAGGAGCTCGGCCGCTTGGGAGGAGATGCCCCAGTAACCACAATACTGGGTGGTTTCTTCGT
Organism: Trissonchulus latispiculum; assembly: GCA_030248195.1. Taxonomy (NCBI): domain Eukaryota; kingdom Metazoa; phylum Nematoda; class Enoplea; order Enoplida; family Ironidae; genus Trissonchulus; species Trissonchulus latispiculum. The sequence continues at coordinate 47,566 of JASAND010015369.1, read as the reverse complement.
AAAGGTGGGAGTTGCCGGCACCACCTGAGTGGTGGCCGTCAGATCTGACGTTGGGGTTTCCCCAGTGCTTACTGCTGAAAGCCCAGTACCCGAGGGTTGGTTTTCCCCAGGGCTTTTAGCTTGCTCCCCATTTACAGGGGCCTGGTTTTCCCCAGGGCTTTTGCGGTGAGCCCCGGCTCCCGACTGATTCTCTGTCCGAGTTGGTACCCATTGTTGTAAAGGCCGAATAACCTCAATAGGATCCGTCTGTACCTCCTTCGAGGTAGATGTTTTCCTTTGCCTCCGAGCTGTGCCCGTGCCAGGTTGCCTAGCACGAGTCTGTGCCGCCATGGCTGCGGAATTCTCCTGCCACTTCATGGCCTTACGGACTGTATTAAGCATATTCCATTCTGTACCAGGCGCTTGCTTCCACCGCCGATTATATGGGACTGGTCGTTGTGAAGCCCCACCATCACCAAAAGGTTTCACCTCTTTACGCCAGCGATTCCAGTATTTATATAGCCGAAGGTTGCCTTCGTCATCATAGACTACGTCACCCCCATCCGGGAAACCTCCATTGGCGAGGACCACTTCCTCTTCTGGGAACCATTCAGCCCGTCTACGTACCTGTTTGCAAGTCTTACACGGGCATTTCCACGGGTTTACATCGTAATTCGTATCTTTATTCAGATATAAACACACGGGTTCTTGAGGTTGTGGGGGAAGGGGGTCGCCTCCTTCACCCTCACTTTCCGAGTCACTACTCCAGAGACCACCATGATTCCAATAAGGTTCGTTATCAGGCTTGTTAGAAAAATTAGAATTAGTAACAACAAACGCTTGGACCGCACAGACCATATCACCAGACGGTTTTGTCGGTGCGGGACACGGGGCCAGGTCTACTGCCCGTGCCCCGCGTTCTCGTTTCCCGTTTCCGGGAAACCTTCATACCGACGTGGACCTACATAACCCCGGCTAATAGAGCGGGGTCTGACCGGTTGTTGTCGTTGAGTCCTTTGATCCTGCTGGCCTTGTTGCCGTTGCGGCTCTTGTTGGTTACGCTGGTCCTGATTCCTTTGCCCTTGGTTCCGTTGGTTCTGGTCGTAGCGACTCCGGGCAGGGGGGTCACCCTCCTGGCCTCCGTCCCGGTACTGTCGATGGACATAACCCCTAGCCTGCTGTTGGCCCTGATTATTCTGGCTCAGGTATTGCAGGTAATCTGGGCACTGTTGTTGCCTATGGCCAACCAGACCGCATTGCCAACACCTACCCATAGGCGCGCGGGGTGGTAATCGTTCGTCATTCCTTTGATATCCCTGGTTACGATTCTGGTTCTGATTCCGGCTCTGTTGTTGAGTTCGCTGTTGGTCCTGTTGGGGTCGCCCCTGAGTGGCATTATAACCTCGTGGTCCCTGACTCTGGGCACTAAAGACCATAACAGCCTGTTCCTTATCTAGTTCTACCTGTACTGACTCCACGATGTGAAGAGCCCGAGTGATCAAGTCGTTCTCCCGCACATGGGGCCAGAATTGAATGTCGGCCAATGGGGCCGCCATTCTAGAGCGCAGATCCGCTTTCAAGCCTCTTTTGAACTGGGCCACTACTTTCTTTTCCCGATCAAAACCAGGTTCAAACGGAAACGCTTGCACGGCTAGCAAGCGCAGCGCTGCCATATAGTCGTGTGGCTTTTCGCGCGGTTCCTGGATTCGGCTATAGAATTGCTCTGCGTATTGTTCCGTAGTAACAGGCAAGGGTTCGTACAGCTGTCGGATCCTAGTCACTAGGTCCTCGAAAGTATCCGGTGGACAGGGGGTCATAGACTCTTTGACCTTGTCGTCAAGTAAGGTCCACAAAATTCTATACTTCATACCGGCCGGCACGTCGTGCACCTTTACTGTGGTTTCAAAATTCGCCAACCAGCTAGTAAACTTGATGGTACTCTGTGACCCTTAAAAGGGTTTAACCCCCTTAAAACCCTTCAGATATTCACCCAGGTGTTTAAAACTCTCGTATGAGGAGGGTTCTCGCTGCTCTGAAGTACGTGGTCGTTGCGACCGCTCTCGTCGAGAGGCAGGGTAATCCCGGTCCCGCGAATAGCGCCTAGGACTAGGCGTTCTACGCACAGGGGATGGGGACTGGTAGCCCCGTGATGGGGTTCTAGACCGCCGCATATCATCTCTCCGCCGGCGGGGTTGCGCCACCGGCGAACATCTCACCTGGTCATCAGAGGAATCCAGATCTACAATTGGCGGGGCCCGCTGTGGGCTCCCTCTGTGGCTACGGACCGGTTCCGGGCTCGGCTGCCGAGCTGGCTGAGACTGCCCCATTTGAAACGGGGGAGCCCCTGCATCTGGATCCATGCTGGGGTTGGGCCACATACGCAACAGCTCCATACAAACTCGAGGGAAGTTCTGTTCGAGTGCCTCCCAGGTTTGTTGTGGGATGTCTGCTATCCATGCTGTAAGCAGGCCCCTGATCACCCCGTATTCCTGCTCAGTCAGGCCTCTCACCCGGAAGAGGCCAGCGGTATCCGGCGTTTGGGGCCGGTGTCGGACCGGTACAGTGGGTTGGTCCCGTAGCGGGACCACCCACGCATCCATGGGTCCGCGCACTTTCGGTTTCTTATCCGGATCTTGTTCTGGATCGCCCCCGTCTGGCCGTTGGCTGCTGCTAGCCCGTTTCGGGCGTTTCGACCGTGTGAGGTCGATATGAGCGGTTGAGCGGTACCGTGGGCCGGACACTATTGGTGCACTAGGGCCTGCTACCCCCGATTGTCGTGAGGGTGCACCCCCCTCTTGCCGTCGGGGCTTAGGGCGGGTAAACGGAGGGAAAGGTCTCGCGCCTGGTTGCTTACGTATGATGGAACTATCCGACCCCAACCGTGGGCGCTGCTGGAATAAATTCAATTCCAGTTGATTTACAAAAGCTCTTAAATCCGAAACATCAGACATACCTGGTACCGGTGCTGCTAGCGGATCCTTATCAGGTTCTCTGTCCCGGAGAGTAGAATCAATCCGAGCCAGTTTAAGCCGGAGGAACTCCAGCTGATCTCTAATGCTTGCCTGTTCGTCCCACTCCTCTTCGATAACCTCACCCTGATCGGTGGGTGACAGGAATTCGTCGGTCTTCTGTAAGGCCTCATCTTCTTGTTGGTCGTCGTGACCCTGCTCCATGACGTCGTCAAATAATTCCCCCCTTTTGGAGGCCTTATTCTTGGCCGAATCTGATCGCAGGAATGGTCTACTAAGCGCAGCGCTTGTAGATGCAGGGCCCGCTGAGGCCTGGCTAGACGATGATTGGGTAGAGGAATTTTTACTCAGGTTAGATGGGAGAAATAACCGCCCAAACCCATCTGCGTTCAAGGGTCGGCTATCCGCCGTGTCACTTGAAGAGGCCGTATCGGCCGGCTTGGTCGAAGCCTTTGTCGTTTTCACAGGGGAATGTTGAACAGACATTGCTAGAAAAGCTGAGAAAGAATTACAGAAAAAAAAGAGAATCAACAATTAAGCACGTACAATTAAGTAAAATAACAAATTAAGTTAAAACAGAGCGATTAAAAGAACAACCAAGTGATGTATACAAGCAAAATATTAGGAGATCAAATCCGAGAAAGCACAACACAAATACACTACTATAATGACAAAAACAGGAAAAACAAGAAGACAACAATACACTAGAACAGGAACAATAAAAAGAAAACGGTCGAAGACTGGCAGCCTAATGTAAAGTTGGAAGGGTATAGTCAACCAAACTTTACGGGCGGAAACTGTGCGCGTATGGAAACGACGAACCTGGAGGAGACTTATGTTCCAGTCGACCTGGGCAGGATCTCGCCAAGAATTAAACAAGCCTACCGAATTACTAAACGAGCCGACTAAAGGGACAGATGAATGCCTTACTACTTGACTAATAAAGAAACTTTGATTAAATTAAGCACACGCTCAGTAAATAATTAGCCTACCTACATGTGGAAATAACTCAATACCTACCTACCGAGTATACAATTCTAATAAAATCCTAACTAAAAACTTCTAATGGTTCAGCTACTGAGACCACATTTAATTAAGATACAAACAAGGGAGAGACTCCCGAAAAGTACCCAACAAATATAAACTTTGACAATAAAGCATTCATCAATTAGAGGTTACAAAGCAAGGAAAAATTCAAACCAGTATGATTCTAGAAAATAGTTACTGTAATACAGGACATAGGTAAGCTTTAAAACACAAATATAAAGCAAATCATATACATAGATTCAATCCGAAAGTATTTTTAAACCCTTCTAAAAATTACCTACTATTCTCTGCTAATATTTCCCTAAGCCGTCGCGGCTAAGTAAACCCTGTGATATCATAATTAACCCTTTTCTAAAATTAAACTGCGATATTAGTTACTGAATAGAAAGAGATAGAACGAAGTAATACACCCCTAATAATTTTGGATGGACCCACGAGGTCGCCTCGGAGCCTGCAATAAAAAAATAAAAACAATCAATACTTACGTTACCGACAGGGTCCCAGTTGAAAAGGCAAGAAGGCACACTTGAGAAATAAAAGGCCACAGAGCAAAAGACGGCCACACGCTAAGAGACGAAAGTTAAGACTGACTGGTTTTTAAAGTGAAGGCTGAGAGAGATGCCTAGTGAATTTTGATTGGCTGGATTTGAGACCCCCTTTGCAAGCAGGATGCTCAGCGAGCATCCAGAGAAATTTCAAAAGACAAGCAGCGCCACCTAGCAGCTAAGTGGGCTGAATAAGACCTAACACATTTTAACATAGAAAATACACAATTTCAAACTAATTTCAACCCAAATTTACACAACACATATTTCTCATCAAAAACACCACTCTTACTAAAATTTCACACTAAAATAAACTCACTAAAATTACACACAATTCACACATCACACCTTACACATTACACTTGTAGTACTACTCGAGTACTTTACGATGGTAACATTTTTACCCCTCCCGAACCTCTAATTAGCTGGTACCAGGCCAACACTGTCTCCAGAGGGCCGCGCAGACGCCTTTACACCCATATTATGTATATATATATGATGAGTTAACTTCCTATTGCCAGATAAGGAAAATACTACGTGTTACTGGCAGCAGGAAACCAGAAAACATGCACTAAACATAGGGGGTGAAAACAGGGCCATATACTACCCACCCGCTATTCCGGACAGAAAACGGAAATTTATATTCTTTAGCTTCCTCTCGTTGACACGCAAGGCACGTCATGTCGACAATTGACACAATGTCTTTGTGGACAGTGGACAAGTTGATAAGTGCAGGTGGACGTGGACAGCGTAAATGCGGACTACTGTGGACGTGGACACGAAAAACGTTGTCCACTTACAGCTCTGCAACCGGCAGGCAGTTTCAACAAACTGAAATCGTCTTGTTTTGCCCGGGTACTCGTCTTCTTAGATAATAGACACAATGTCAACACGCCGCTTGTATTTATTGTTCAAATAACAATGACAGCAGAAAAACCCATATATACATAGTACACAAAGTGGATAAACTGGAAATGGTCATTCGTTTCTGCGTTTCTCAAGTAACTGATTGATGAACAGGGATAATACATCAGAAGTTTTCTCAACTTCAGCCTGATTCACACAATCCAATTGCCATTGAAACGTTTTGATCTTTCGACAAGACAGGAAACCTACAAAACAAAGTTATAGGAACAAGTTAAGTTTGTTTGTTGAAACATCAAATATTCCGCGTACTATTCAGTTCACAAGACCTCACAAATGTACTTAGCTTAATCTAGTGAGTGGGTGGGAGACAAACCCACCGATCAATTCAAACCAAACAGAACCACCAATTGTGATGACTCAAAGTTGACGCGTCGATTGGTTCAATAGCTCCGAGACAAAGAATAGATACTACCATCTACAAGCTAGCAAATACGTGTTGCCCGATTTTGACTTGCAAATTTACCGATCAACCAAAATTGTTGTTTGATCATGATTGGGTGAATCAGCAGCAAATTATGCATGTTGCTCATTTCGATGGGTCGAACCAGCAACCAATCAAAACTGCAACTCGAGCTTGATTGGCTGAACATCAATCTAAATTGCCCTGCTAAAGTTTGCTACAAATTTTGATAGAATACCGAACAATTTTGATCGGTTGCCGATTCCGCCAATCAATATCAAACAACTATATTCCCTGGTCGTTAATTCAACCAATCAAAAGTAAGCAATAATTATCATTGTTTGATGGCGCAGACTATCAAAATCGACAACGATGATGGATTTCCATACAAATTTATTCAAAAACTAAGGTTACCTACACCCACAAACTTCTTTGTTGTTGACAGAAAGAACATGGATTCCCAATAACTTCAGTAATTTCTTCTGCAGTTCCCTGAAACAAACAACATATACTGCCACTAGCAGTAGTAAGAAAACGCACATATATACTACAGTGGTGCTCTCCGAGCGCCCCCAGAATTCACAACTACCCAGCACAGAGCGAAGTCGAGCCACAATTTTTTAAATTCCCCGTATAGGCTCAACTTGAAGTTATCGTACCTACATCTCTAAAAATTTAAATTTGACCAACCATTACAAAAATGGAAACTGTTGAGAACAAACAATTGAGCATTTCCTATTGTTACACGTAAGCCATGATATTCAACGCATTGCCTAATATTTCCCATTTCGCACAACTAAAGTAATATAAAAATGACAGTGGATCGGCGTGCTCTCCATTCAGTTTTGTTCAATAGCTTATGTTAACTTGAAAATGAGTACAAGCCAGGTTGGTATCATTCAAGAAAAATCGGCTCAGTATGCCGGCTGAAAATAATCGTAGCGAGTAACAAATCAAACACGCGTTCTCACAAGTTCTCACATAGCTATGTACATAAAGAGTACGCAATTAAACGTGTCTATGTAAACTGTTACTTGAAAAGAAAGAAAATCCCATAATCACAGAAATAAGCTCTGGAAATTTATAGTATTACATTTATACGCAGTTCCCTACACTCCCTGCTTCTGTACGCAGCTATCTTCATTTGACCGAACTTTTTTGCACTAAACGAAGGGACTAAAATGACATTATCTGTAAGGGTCCATCGATGTCAGTCGAGATGGAAAAGGCAGGATTAGCCACTGTTGGGCTGAAAAGACGACGGACGATCCTGAGACGGGAACTGACAGTTGATAATATTGCTCTGTTTGACGACAATGATCAACTTCGATACCAACGGAAAGTCAGTCTGAGCTTGAGAAGTCTCAACTCTCTCAGCGGCAGAATCAAAAACAGGATTGCAGAAGTAAGAAATGTCTTTATTCTTACAACGAACTGTCGCAGTCAGTTGACGGCAAAGATTAACCGGCTAATTCTTGACATTTCTGTAGCATAATCCTGTTGAAATAAAAAGAGAAGCACTGGGAAAAGAAACAATCTCAGAGAAATTGTAATCTCATTTCTAGCATTGCACAAGAAATTGTACTATATATATATATATAGAGGAAATTACAGAAACCAATTTTCGATTTTTCTAACTGGTTGTGTTTTGCTCGGTATATATACACATCTGGACTTTGTGTAGATTCCTAGACTTAAGTAGATAGTGCTCCAATCGTTTTTTTGAAAATAAAAGTTATTTTAGCGTAAAACGTCAGAATAATATATATTTTATAACATAACATCAGCGTCTTGTTGATGTACACACAAGGAATGGCACAAGCTTAGGTACATTTCCGCTGGTCTACATGAATGAATCAATTAACGAGACAAAATTAATATTTAGTCTGACAAGTTATTAGACATTAGTTTCCGATAAGCACACTCGTCCCGCCATTAGGAACGTCCCATATAATTAAAATCACAGGAGGAAGTCTTTAGCTTTAAGGAAAAAACTCGCTTACTTTCAACGAGACCATACCATGTTGCCAAAGCAAAATTGACAATCTACCTACACACATAATTCAAGTCATACTTAACAAGTCATATGCTCCTGAGTACTGTCACCGTGTTTTGCCTCACGGAATCTTGAACACACATGTTTACTTTCTTCATCTCACAATGTATGAAGCATTCACTACAAGCTATTGTATAATAAAATAAAAACTATCGAGGTCAGTCTGGCAGTGTTCAGCACAATCTTTTAACGTGATAGGTTCAGAAACTTACCTACCACAAATTCTACCGTTTTACATTAAAATATATATTTTTCTTTCTTGGACCAGAACTTTCGACTGGTTTGGGCTAGCACGACTTTGATACTAATTAGGGTTTACCCTAGCTTTCGAATGAGGTATAGTTGGTCTCTCTAGGCCCTGCCATTATGGAGAAATTAAAGTTTTCCGTGTCGGGAAAAACCCAATGCGGGAAAGAACCCATCGGCGGAAAAAAACCCACCCGGATTTTTTGCTGGAAGCGTGCCAGAACAATTTTGACGGTGCCATCCGAAAGAGATTTGTTTTTAGTAGGTCTACATCGAAAAATACCAACATTTTTTAAAAATTTCAGAAAAAATTGAATTTTGGAAATTTTGTATGTTTAACACGTAAACATAGGCAAATTTTGGAAATTTTTAAAAATTGTTTATTTTCGTCAGTTTAAGCATCCTATAGTGTAGAAAACGCGTTTTTCTTGTATTTAGAGCCAAACTAGACCCATTTTACTGCAAAAATAAGCATTTTTGGTCAAAATTGAAATTTTGGCTTGAAACGGCGCCATGTCCGATTTCGACTCCCTGGAGCACCCACAACAGAACGAACCCAGGTAAAACCAATACCACCTTAATCTATAGGCTCTATTAAACAAACGTATGTATTAGTTTGACCTTTCCTGCTAACGGTTAGAAAAATATTCAATTTTGAAAAGTGGGGTTTTTCCCCGCCGATGGGTTTTTCCCCCGCCAACTCTAGGTCACCCCAAGGTCGCACCGGAGGGGTTACAGCAGTGTGGCATATATTATCATGAAGCCCAACAGATGCCCTACACATATATACATACTATCCGCTGGCTTTGGCCTAGGTCTTTCCAGTAGTTCAGGGTGGCCAGCCAAATTTTGCCAAATTTCGGCACTTGGACGGACCAAAATTTTCGAAAATTTCAAAGCCCCAAAAAATTTGCAGGGAAGCAGCGGGATCAACAATAATACAGCCTCCAGGGTTATTTTGGATGTTCTTCAAGATAGGCTATTAAAAACCTATATAGCTCATACCGGTAAGCCCACACTGGAGGTGGGTTTTCCCCGCTTGACTATATACAGGTATACTCTACTACTGTAGTCACCGTAAATAGATCAAGCTAATCAAATTCCACATCAGCTAAAGACATGTCAAATATCTAAAATAAGCAAGGGAATCAGTCACTTGTCAGAAACGAACCTCATACATTTTCTTCGTAACAGCTAACTACGATGTACTTTTAATTGTCTACCGTTACACTTTGCTCCATTTAAGGGTTTCATACATAATGCATGCGGCTTTACTATTTTCTGCCAATTCAAGCGAGTAACAATTGTGTACGTGGTTTCTGGAAATGGCTCATTAAGACGTGTTCTGTTAAATAATCAGAACCATATATCGGAGCAATACTCTCAGTCTCTAATGCCATCCTGAGGTGTCAAAGGGGCTACGAACGGTTTTCCCAACTTCTTCAGAGAGACTTACCATTTGGCTTACGATTAAATAACATATCAATTTAAAATAGTCCGTAGTGGCACTATTATATCTAACACACAGGGGCGTATCCAGGTGGGTGGTCCAGGGGGTCCGGAGTCCGGACCCTCCCCTTTTCGGGAAACTTTTCTAATTTTTATGTATTTTTTGCCCAAATTTGGCCATTTTTGAGGAAAAACTAGGCTCGGACCCCCCCCCTTTCCGGGTTGGACCCCCTCCTTTTTAAAATCCTGGATACGCCCCTGTTAACACACATCGATTCTGGCAGATGCTAAACTCCAAATTCGAATGTTCAAAATGGATTTTTAAAACCTTATTTCAGCTCTGGTGGATTAACCATTTGACCAATTCTGAATCTTTTTTGCAACAAATGTTAATTGTTACTAGTACTAAATAATAAAAGTATGAACCGGTCAAAGTTGGAAATTTGGCCAGAAAGTTACAAGGCGACCCTGCGCTGTTTTCGATCTAATAAAATTGGCAACCCCTAGTCTACCTGTTTTTACCAGTTGTAAGGCTCTAATAGAGGCAAACTCTGGCTGTTTTACATGCTTCTGCTACATAGCTCCCTTTTAGTTAGGAAATAACCTAAATTTTAGGTATGTAAAGCTAGCTAAGCCCAGCTAAAATGGGGTCAAAAATTGTCTCCGATTTTGTAGCAAAGGCGCTGATAAGGGTGCATTGACATGCTGAATCCGAATATAAGATCCACTCTTCCGTAAGACGTTTCCTTCGTTCAGTACGTATGCGCTTACAACTGTCTTTAAGGTTGTCGGAGGAATCAACACCTATAGTTCGAGAAAGCATTATATAGCATTTCTAGACACTGGAGCTAGGTTTAGTGGCCTAACTTCCTGCACATTTTGGTACACTCACTGGCTTGTAACTTGCAAACTTTCAGACGATCCTTCCAACGCACTTTCGAGTAATCAACGCACATTTTCAATGTGCCGCCTTAGAGTATTAATTGGAGAAAATTTAGGCTTATTTGGTTAACCACAGTTCATAAGACATTAGTTAACCTTCACCCATATGGACTTACCACGCCCAATTTTTCGGAGTTTGATCGTATCTCACAAAAGTATATACATTGGCCTAGAAATTATTTTAGACGATATCAAAACATTTATGTCAGTTCAATCTCTGAAAGATTAGGGCACCGTACCTTCCTGCACATAGCGTTCAGGGCGCAGCGAAGTTTATATGCATGTCATGTCGAGTTTCGGACCTACAACACCAACTTGATAAGGCTCCACAGGAAGCTACGATCCGTGTAATTCTTTCAAATTAAACTATTTTGCATCAAACCTAATAGGCAAAAGACTAGCTAGCCCTTAATATAGAACTTTTACTTAAATCCGTAGCTCCCACTTTAAGAGGAGGCCATAACACTTTTTCTCATAATAGATATATAATCCTATTCAACACATAAAACCTATCACTGGACCGACACTATCTATCGTCCGACTAGTTATGACTTATTAGCTTGGCATCATGTAACGATAATCTTCTAGGACCTCTAAGCCGTCTGGCGTCTTCTGTTAAACGGATCACGAAATATGGGAGCTGGTTGACAATGCACTAAATTAAAAATCTAAAGGTGATTTGAAGGATCGTGGGAAGAAAAGGAAACCGACTAACAGCACCGCCACGTATAATTACCTTCTTCAGTAGTTAAGTAGGATTGGATATCGTACACATTCGTACTGTACAACGTAATATGTAAGTATCTACATTACTTAGCAGCACAGTAAGATCCATAATTCAGCAGGTATGCATTGATTAATCAATATGTATTTCGTATTTTCATGTTCTCAGAAAATATATAAAGCTAAACATGAATTTCAAGTTTTTTTATTTTTCGCTGCAGACTCATTAGGGCTTAGCATGAAACTATGGCGCACAGGTACAAAGCATTCCCCCCTTATCCTCTTAATCACTACATTATATATTCCTTTGGCACTTACGTGGATTAATAATATGATTAACATCTCTTTACTTACAGCTTAGAATATCGAAAGAAAGCCTGCAAGGACCGCACAGACCTATGTACATATCTACATATTATATGGCATACCTTATACTCTAAGAAAATTAGTGTATAAGATTTTTCCTCTAATACCTATCCTACACGGTCTTTTAGCCCCTAAGCATAACAGAGTGCTTAAATCGAATTAGAGTCACAAGAAGAAGACGCAAAGACTTTTTGCCCCATCACTCGTTCTGAGTCGCTGTTTAACCGATTAACGTTGTCACAGTTATCCACAGTCCCTGGAGGGACCTTCGGGGAGATTTTCACAGTGTTTTATTATTTGGAAAAGGGAATCTAATTTGTTGAAAGACAGAGGAGAAAGAGATGCCTTTTAACTTAGCCCCCCTACCCTACCTACCTACTTCTTCCTTGTGCTCTCCATATTTGCTGAACGATTATGTATTACCTACTCTGTACTTAATCATCAGGCCCCCCCTCCTTTTCTTTGCCTGCTTGCCTAACCCGCTTTTGCTGTTTATTAACTTCTGAGGCAACGACAACGACGATAACTCCCTTGTCAAACACACGAACACAGACACAGACACACATCATACACACACATAACAGGGTACACATTTAAGATAAGCAATTCAGCAGAGTTTCCATGTATGCAAGGGGCAAATCGGTTCAAGGAGCCCTAGTTGGATCTGTACATTGTTTTGCCGTTGGACATTCGTGTGGCCTGAGAAACTTTCCGTCTTTATTGTTGCTATCATCATCATCATCATCATCATCATCATGGAATTTGTTAGCTCTGAGGTCAGCGGAGACCTCCACAAACCTCTCTGTCGCACCAACACCTCTCAACTGAAGCGAACCAACACGGTTACTGTAGGAATTTTGGTTAACAAAAACGGCAACTTCCCAAACGTCGGAGGAGGATCCAAGAAAGGATCTCTAGAACGGACAGGAAGTCGTCTGTCCCGAACCGGCAGCGTCTATCACAAGAAGGTCCAAAGGATTCGATCAACAGCCACTGATTCCATCACCTCCAAACAACTCACAGTAAGTTTACTATTAAATAAATAAGTATATATACATAGCATATACGTGTATATACGTTTATATAATAGACTAGATTAGATTGAATGTAAGTCAGCGGGATCAGCTGGAACACCGAATTTACATATGGGTTAGCGTTAGACTGTAAAAAATGTCCATTGTGGAGAAAGGTCCATCCCCGCAGGATATTATCAAGTAAAGAGGAGTCACAAACAGACAGATATAGGTATATAAACATAGAGCAACATTACATACGTAGGTATAGGTAAAACATTTATATATAGATCTAACTCCATCATTTCCACGCATATACCGTTTGATACGTACCTAAACATCTCTTTCAGTTCGAGTTTGAAAATTCATGGCTCAGTTATGGTTAGTTCACTCCACTGAGCTGGCTGGCTAATATAGTATTTTTCAAGTGCATGTGACAGATGGGCACCGACTGAGAGAAACGAGAAAGAGTTTGCTACCCCATGGCTCCGCTTGGATTTAGCTCACAAGAAGGGACGGTGAACGGGCATCTATACGTACAGGAGTGACAGTTTTAAGATGTAACACTCTTCCTAACTAAAGCAGCCTAAGTATCCATATCCCTATCCAATCCATATGTATGTGTTCAGCTTTTTCTAATTATCTTGCTCAATCTCAGAATCTCGACTGGGAGTGTCCTTTTCAACCATGACAAAGGAAACCATACGATAGCAGGCAGGCCAGGGTACAAGTAGACCGTCCTACTTAATGCGAAAATTTATCACGCTTTCTACTTATCCCTATTAAATCTGTCTTAAATGGCCAAATTCAGGATGTACGCCGGCTCGCCCAATCAACTCCGACAAATAAGTTAACCCAATGTTTGCCAAATCTTAACAACATACTGGGTGGAACCTGTGCCATTTAAAGCTCCGGTATATATTCAGGTAAAATTGGTCTAACATTGTGACTTTTTAAGTGCTGTTTGCTCTAAAGGAAACGGAATGTTAAGTATGAACGTACAAGAAACGCTTAAGTATATATAAAACTTACCATAACTTATTCCGTTTCCGGCTTCTGCAGTGCATTTTAAATATTCTATATCTACAAATATGCATATATATACTTACTTTCCGATGATAATTTAAACCAGCCCCTTATGAAGCTAACTTAATTTAATTAGTGTCTGTCTAGTCACACCAAAGAGCACTTAGGACAGCTTTTGAGGAAAGGAAACTAAAATTCGAGAGCTCTACTTACTTTCATTTAAAAAAGAATATTGGGTTTGTTTCAGATTTTAAGGTGCTGGTTTCCTTTTGTGCAGTGCTTTTTTAGTAATTTTTTGAACCGCTATAACTTTCGCAATTTCGGGAGTTGGAAAGAGCTTTATGCATCGTTTTAAAGCTTATTCTCTGTACATTTACATGAGCTTACGAAACTGGTAAAAGTAGCAAAAAAATTGCAGTAATTTTTTGACATACTGACATCTAACACGAAGAATATAGACCAAAAATCTTTGAACATCGATTTCTCAAAACTGAAGAATCGGCCAAAAGTTCTTTATGTGTCACGATATGGGCCGAGGGACGTTTTTTGGATTTGGCTCAACAAGTCTCAATACTCCAGAAAATCCGGCAAATGTGCGATGACACGAAATTTCGCAACTTCGCATTGAGTTTTCTTGCTACTCGATACGTTTTAGCACAAACCAAGAAAAACGTCCCTCCGCAGAAGTGCGAATTTCACATTCTGCCAAAAATTTCCGAAATCCGTCGAGTAGTTTTTGAGAAATCGATGTTCGAAACAAAATAATCGCAGTTTTGCCAAAATGGTTTTTCGGCCAAATCTCCAGCTGAAAGCAATAAATTCCGGCTAATAGGCATTCGTAAAATGTGCATTTGGACGCTGTATCGATTGAGTATAAATAAGCCAACTTTGTCCTTAACATGTGGCAGTAATTTTGAAAAAAACTGATTTCGTCAAAAATGGCAATTATTTGACCCTCAAAACAGTTTTTTGCTTATACCGACTTAACCACTGGAGACAGCTCAAAAGTTGTAAGAGCAAAAATGTTCGTTTTCGTGTACTCTTTCCAGCCATAGCAACCAATCCCGAGTCTTGTCTACTTACTGGGAGCCTAAGGCGAAAAACCAAAACTTTCTCATCTTTTGGCCGAAAAATACGGGACTGGTCCCAGAATGTTAAAGAGCACGGAAATAGGTTATTTCGTAAGTTTTAGCCACTTACGTAAAGGATTAAAGCCGTATGAGTCAAAAATACCCGAAAGGAAACCAGTACCTTAAGTTTTCTTTGAGTCTTTGACATAACCATTTCAGTTTTTAGAAGCTTTGACAAAATCGCTGGTAGATCACAGTCCACGGATGGATGCTTAAGCTCAGCCAAGAATTGTGACACCACACGTCTCAAGAGCTAACTTCATATTCGTATTTCACTTTTGTCTCTACTCATATTTAATCGGTTGCCGATAGTTTTCGTAAAGCTAAAACATCTAAACGCGTCGCCAGAGGATCACTTACTAGCAACAATAGACACTTAAAATATACAAATATATAAATCATCTATTATTGTGTCGTAAGGACATTGCCTGATCGGATCATCTAGATATTAATAGATCATCTCAACCAGTGTGATCAGTCTTGGCCAAAGAGCACCAGAACCAAGCAAGGCACTCAATCTTGCCCTATTCAGAACCCCAACGAAAATTAAACAAATTATATACATACTGAAACAGTTATATACACATAAGCTGGCAAGAAAGCTCAAACATAGCAACCAACTCCACCAACCTAATGGGAAAAGTCATACGCAAACACTGTGTTTGTTCAGGTCAGGAACGGCACTCTTTGTTTGTGGAGCAAAGCAACTGTATTGTGTTTTCTTGCATAGACCAGACGTTACTAACTATATCTACTGTACCGGAGTTACAACCGTTTTAGTCCACACCTGGGCAACGGTAGGGTTTGCGGGGTGACCGACCATCCCCTGGAACCACTCAAGACGGACCGTTTTTTTGGGCCAGACTTTGCACCGGATAGAAAATCGCAATTCCGGACGGAATTAGCTTGTATTGATACATGTTTGGGACATGGGCTAATTTTACACCAAACGTCTAGTTCCTGGCATGTAGTGATCTTTAAGTGTCCAAAAAGGTTAAAACCACTCAGCGCACCCCAATATAAGTATATATGCTTAATTTTTTGCAGGCTTAAATCTGAATTTCCAAAAATACCGGGTCACATATATATATACATATGGTATTTAGCCGAGTTAACTTCCTATTGCCAGATAAGGAAAATACTGTTACTGGCAGCAGGAAACCAGAAAACCTACACTAAACATTAACTCTCTGGATCAGGGGGTGAAAACAGGACCATATAGTACCCGCTATTCCGGACAGAAGACGGTAATTTATACTCTAGCTTCGTCTCCTACGCACGCCATGTGGACAATGTTGACACAATGTCTTTGTGGACAGTGGACAAGTTGATAAGTGCAGGTGGACGTGGACGTGGACAGCGTAAATGCGGACTACTGTGGACGTGGACACGAAAAACGTTGTCCACTTACAACTCTGTAACCGGTAGGCAGTTTCAACAAACTGAAATCGTCTTGCTTTGCCCGGGTACGTCTTCTTAGATAACAGACGCAATATCAACAAGCCGCTTGTATTTACTGTTCAAACAATGACAGCAGAAAAACGCATATATACATAGTACATAAAGTGGATAAACTGGAAATGGTCAATCGTTTCTGCGTTTCTCAAGTAACTGATTGATGAACAGGGATAATACATCAGAAGTTTTCTCAACTTCAGTCTGATTTAAGCAATCCAAGTGCCACTGAAACGTTTTGATATTTCGACAAGATAGGAAACCTACAAAACAAAGTTATAGGAACAAGTTAAGTTTGTTTGTTGAAACATCAGATATTCCGCGTATTATTCAGTTCACAAGACCTCACAAATGTACTTAGCTTAATCTAGTGAGTGGGTGGGAGACAAACCCACCGATCAATTCAAACCAAACAGAACCACCAATTGTGATGACTCAAAGTTGACGCGCCGATTGGTTCAATAGCTCCGAGACAAAGAATACTACCATCTACAAGCTAGCAAATACGTGCTGCCTGATTTTGACTTGCAAATTTACCGATCAACCAAAATTGTTGTTTGATCATGATTGGGTGAATCAGCAGCAAATTATGCACGTTGCTCATTTCGATGGGTCGAACCGGCAACCAATCAAAGCTGCAGCTCGAGCTTGATTGGCTGAACATCAATCTAAATTGCCCTGCTAAAGTTTGCTACAAATTTTGGTAAAATACCGAACAATTTTGATCGGTTGCCGATTCCGCCAACCAATATCAAACAACTATATTCCCTGGTCGTTAATTCAACCAATCAAAAGTAAGCAATAATTATCATTGTTTGATGGTACAGCCTATCAAAACCGACAACGATGATGGATTTCAATACAAATTTATTCAAAAACTAAGGTTACTTACAGCCACAAACTTCTTTGTTGTTGACAGAAAGGACATGGATTCCCAATAACTTCAGTAATTTCTTCTGCAGTTCCCTAAAACAAACAACATATACTGCCACTAGCAGCTGGGCTATTCTACTGGGGGAGGGAGCGGGGGGGCCCCCATAAACACCCTTCCCCCAAAAATCGTTCCCCCCCAAAAAATCGCCCCACCCCAAAAAAGTGGGTGCCCCTTTTGGTACCAAATTTTGCCATGAAAAAATCGCTCAGAAGGTCAAATTTTAAAAACTTTTCCGGCTACGCCGGAGATTTTTACTCATTTTTTGCCTTTTCTAACACTAAATCTGCTTATTTTTGCAATAAAAATCAACTTTTACAGTACATGAGAGAAAAATAGCGCTATTTTTAGCGTAATTCTAGAAAAATTTTCGCTCCCCCCCAAAATTTCCTTGCCCCTCGGACTTTTGGGGGAGCCCCCCCAAGAAAATATGCCTAGAATAAGCCCAGAGCAGTAGTAAGAAAACGCACGTATACTTCTGTGGTGCTCTCCGAGCGCCCCCAGAATTCACAACTACCCTGCACAGAGAGAAGCGGAGCCTCAATTTTTTACTTCCCGTATAGGCTCAACTTGAAGTTATCGTACCTACATCTCTAAAAATTTAATTGTGACCAACCATTACAAAAAGGGAACCCATAGTTATTTCTGAACAGTTCAGAACAAACAATTGAGCTTTTCCTATTGTTGTACGTAAGCCGTGATATTCAGGGAGTTGCCTAATATTTACCCATTTCGCACAACTAAAGTATATAATATAAAAATGACAGTGGATCGGTGTGTTCTTCATTCAGTTATGTTCAATAGCCTATGTTAACGTGAAAATGAGTACAAGCCAGGTTGGTATCATTCAAGAAAAATCGGCTCAGTATGCCGGCTGAAAATAATCGTAGCGAGTAACAAATCCAACACGCATTCTCACAAGTTCTCACATAGCTACATAAAAAGTACGTACTTAAACGTGTCTATGTAAATTGTTTCTTGGAAAGAAAGAAAATCCCACAATTACAGAAATAAGCTCTGGAAATTTATAGTATTACATTTATACGCAGTTCCCTACACTCCTGTACGCAGCCATCTTCATTTGACCGAACTTTTTTGCACTAAAATGACATTATCTGGAAGGGCCAATCGATGTCAGTCGAGATGGAAAAGGCAGGACTAGCCACTGTTGGACTGAAAAGACGACGGACGATCCTGAGACGGGAACTGACAGTTGATAACATTGCACTGTTTGACGACAATGATCAACTTCGATACCAACGGAAAGTCAGTCTGAGCTTGAGAAGTCTCAACTCTCTCAGCGGCAGAATCAAAAATAGGATTGCCGAAGTAAGAAATGTCTGTATTCTTACAACGAACTACTGTGACAGTCAGTTCACGGCAAAGCTTAATCGGCTAACTCAGCAAACAATCTGAGAGAAATTGTAATCTCATTTCTAGCATTGCACAAGAAATTGCACTATATATATTGCTAATACATTCAAAAAAGCCCATAACGTCGTATGTCACCAAGGCAACTGATTTCTTTAATTCGTCACTAAAAACTGGTAAGACCGTATTACAAAGAAAATTTGGTGATTCGCGTCTCAAGATTTTTTTAATGTACACGAGTAAATACACGACAGTATAATGTAGGTATGCTGGCTCAGTTCTATGCACAAGTTGCACAGTACCTCACAATACATTATATACATTTATTTATGGTCGCTCGCTATAACACAACAACAGCGTCTTGTTGATTGCACACACACAAGGAATGGCACAAGCTTACGTATATTTCCGCTGGTCTAAATGAATGAATCAATTAACGAGGCAAAATTAATATTTAGTCCGACAAGCTATTAGACATTAGCTTCCGATAAGCACACTCGTCCACGCCATTAGGGACGTCCTATATAATTAAAATCACAGGAGGAAGTCTTTAGCTTTAAGGAAAAGACTCGCTTACTTTCGACGAGACCATACCATGTTGCCGAAGCAAAATTGACAATCTACCTACACACACAATTCAAGTCATACTTAACAAGTCATATGCTCCCGAGTACTGTCACCGTGTTTTGCCTCACGGAATCTTGAACACACATGTTTACTTTCTTCATCTCACAACGTATGAAGCATTCACTATAAGCTATTGTATAATAAAATAAAAACTACCGAGGTCAGTCTAGCAGTGTTCGGCACAATCTTTTAACGTGATAGGTTCTGAGACTTACCTACCACAGATTCTACCGTTTTATATTAAAAATATATAGTCAAGCGGGAAAAACCCACTTTTTCTTTCTTGGACCAGAACTTTCGACTGGTTTGGGCTAGCACGACTTTGATACTATATTTACTTAGGGTTTGCCCTAGCTTTCGAATGAGGTATAGTTTGTCTCTCTAGGCCCTGTCATTATGGAGAAATTAAAGTTTTCCGTGTCGGGAAAAACCCAATGCGGGAAAAACCCATCGGCGGGAAAAAACCCACCCGGATTTTTTGCTGGAAGCGTGCCAGAACAATTTTGACGGTGCCATTCGAAAGAGATTTCTTTTTAGTAGGTCTACATCGAAAAATACCAACATTTTTGAAAAATTTCAGAAAAAATTGAATTTTGAAAATTTTGTATTTAACACGTAAACATAGGCAAATTTTGGAAATTTTTAAAAATTGTTTATTTTCGCCAGTTTAAGCATTCTATAGTGTAGAAAACACGTTTTTCTTGTATTTAGAGCCAAACTAGACCCATTTTACTGCAAAAATAAGCATTTTTAGTCTAAATTGAAATTTTGGCTTGAAATGACGCCATGTCCGATTTCGACTCCCTGGAGCACCCACAACAGAACGAACCCAGGTAAAACCTATACCACCTTAATCTATAGGCTCTATTAAACAAATGTATGTATTAGTTTGACCTTTCCTGCTAACGGTTAGAAAAATATTCAATTTTGAAAAGTGGGGTTTTTCCCCCGCCAACTCTAGGTCACCCCAAGGTCGCACCGGAGGGGTTAGAGCAGTGTGGCATATATCATCATGAAGCCCAACAGATGCCCTACACATACATACTATCCGCTTTGGTCTAGGTCTTTCCAGTAGCTCAGGATGGCCAGCCAAATTTTGCCAAATTTCGGCACTTGGACGGATCAAAATTTTCGAAAATTTCAAAGTCCCAAAAAATTTGCAGGGAAGCAGCGGGATCAAAACAACAATAATACAGCCAGCCTCTAGGGTTATTTTGGATGCTCTTCAAGATAGGCTATTAAAATCCTATATAGCTCATACCGGTAAGCCCACACGGGAGGTGGGTTTTTCCCGCATATTAAAATGGGGTCTTCCCCGCTTGACTATATACAGGTATACTCTACTACTGTAGTCACCATAAATAGATCAAGCTAATCAAATTCCACATCAACTAAAGACATGTCAAATATCTAAAATAAGCAAGGAAATCTGTCACTTGTCAGAAACGAACCTCATACATTTTCTTCGTAACAGCTAACTACGATGTACTTTTAATTGTCTACCGTTACACGTTGCTCCATTTAAGGGTTTCATACATAATGCATGCGGCTTTACTGTTTTCTGCCAATTCAAGCGAGTAACAATTGTGTACGTGGTTTTTGGAAATGGTTCATTAAGACGTGTTCTGTTAAATAATCAGAACCATATATCGGCGCAATACTCTCAGTCTCTAATGCCATCCTGAGCTGTCAAAGGGGCTACGAACGGTTTTCCCAACTTCTTCAGAGAGACTAACCATTTGGCTTACGATTAACTAACATATCAATTTAAAATAGTCCGTAGTGGGCATTACAGGGCTGTTGCGCGGGTTTTTCCAAAAAATAGGAATAAAAATAGGAATTTTACCATCAAAAAATAGGAATAAATACGAACATTTTGGTCAAAAAATAGGAAAAAATAGGAATTCCCAGGCTTAAAATGAAGGCTTAATTTTTTGTTTTTACCCAAAAGAGCAATTATATCATGGTATTTTTAGGGATTTTTCGGGGTGGGATCGGGGGAATTTGTTTTGCAAAAATGAGCCAAAAACTGGCATTTTGGCGTATTTTGCAGGTACCAACTCCTAAAGTTCTCAAAAATACGTGGATTTACGCTAAAAAATAGCAATTTTTACGAAAAAATCTCCGGAAAAGAAGGAAGATTTTGCAAAAAATGTGCCTTTAAATGGATTTTAAATGTCTCGAGAGCTAGTAACTCTAATTTTTAATTGATGAACGGTGCTGTCGCAAGTTTTAGGGATTCGAACCACTTGTATTATCGAATTAATATATATTTGAAGCTGAAATATTTGACCACTAGGCCAATGGGGAAACTGGGGCGATGCTATTAAAATTGGTTGAGTTTAATCTGGGTTTACGTGTCACTGCAGTTTGGGAACGAATTCAAACTTACGCTTGGTTCGATTGTACCTGGGTGGCGCAATCGGTAGAGCGTTGGCCTAGATCGCCAAAGGTTGTGGGTTCGAACCCCACCTCAAGCCCGAATTTTTCGGGTCGGAGGTGCTGTAGTGACATCCTTCTTACTTTCGTTTATCATTCGATATATTAACCAGGGTTGGTCACCGGAGGGAACTACAAGAAATAACATTTTTCTGTTTTTCGCCTTCGAAAAAACTCGCTAGTTTTTTCTGGTAAGTTGGGTAATTTTGAAAAAAATTGGTAAAATTGAAAATTTCTGGAAAATTGTCGACAACTATCTGAATTCACGGTTTACTGTTTAAACCAGTTTCAAACCTTAAAGATATGAAAATAAGTTTTCTGGCCTGCAGAAAAAGTGCAATGACACACACTTTATTTCTGAAATGACAAAAATTCTGGTCTTCTGTGCACTCTTTCAAGCGACAAAAGGGGACAATTACTGAAAAATATCAGTCAAAGCGCTCCGGAAAATTGCTACTGGCTCTCAATTTCAGAGAAATCTCTAATCTTTGTTGAGATCCCCGCCCTCAGACTCCCCCCCGGCTATTACTTGTATCTCTACTATATCTTTGAGTTGGAATTTAACATTTATATAAATACTAAAAATGCTAGAACTAAAACACAAACACCCAAGGTTAAAGCATGAGTAAAGCTAGAGAGGATGTGAGTCGAGCACTGCATATTCAAATTATGGAAAATATATATGCCTATGGCCTATACGACCAACTACCAAAAATTGGGAGCTTAACTTAAATCCGTGTAAATTTGTTTATAATCAAGAATTTTTAAAACAGGAAAATGTTGTGGCAACGGTCGTATTTATCTTCTAATCTTTCAACGAAGAATTTAGTAACCTACAACAAATACGTATGTAAAAAGGTAGTGTTAGAGGACCAATAAGCAAAACTAAGACGAGGACGAAAAAACAAAGAAAACACAATTGCGCCGAAGGCGCAAAATTTTCCCCGAAACTGTTGTCATTCAGAACTTAAAGAAAGTTTTGAGCTCTGTTCAACAAAAATAACCAAGATCCAATGACAATTTACTCTAGTCAAATAAAAAAATAGGAAAAAATAGGAATTTCGGCTGAAAATAGGAATAAATAGGAATGTCTCGAAAAAATAGGAAAAAATAGGAAAAATAGGAACCGCAACAGGCCTGGCATTATTATATCTAACACACATCGATTCTGGCAGATGCTAAACTCCAAATTCGAATGTTCAAAATGGATTTTTAAAACCTTATTCCAGCTCTGGTGGATTAACCATTTGACCAATTCTGAATCTTTTTTGCAGCAAATGTTAATTGTTACTAGTACTAAATAATAAAAGTATGAACCGGTCAAAGTTGGAAATTTGGCCAGAAAGTTACAAGGCGACCCTGCGCTGTTTTCGATCTAATAAAATTGGCAACCCCTAGTCTATCTGTTTTTACCAGTTGTAAGGCTCTAATAGAGGCAAACTCTGGCTAAGTTTTACATGCTTCTGCTACACATCTCCCTTTTAGTTAGGAAATAAACCTAAATTTTAGGTATGTAAAGCTAGCTAAGCCCAGCTAAAATGGGGTCAAAAATTGTGTCTCCGATTTTGTAGCAAAGGCGCTGATAAGGGTGCATTGACATGCTGAATCCGAATATAAGATCCACTCTTCGATAAGACGTTTCCTTCGTTCAGTACGTATGCGCTTACAACTGTCTTTAAGCTTATTGGAGGAATCAACACCTATAGTTCGAGAAAGCATTATATATCTAGCATTTCTAGACACTGGAACTAGGTTTAGTGGCCTAACTTCCTGCACATTTTGGTACACTCACTGGCTTGTAACTTGCAAACTTTCAGACGATCCTTCCAACGCACTTTCGAGTAATCAACGCACATTTTCAATGTGCCGCCTTAGAGTATGAATTGGAGAAAATTTAGGCTTATTTGGTTAACCACAGTTCATAAGACATTATATACGTAGTTAACCTTCACCCATATGGACTTACCACGCCCAATTTTTCGGAGTTTGATCGTATCTCACAAAAAGTATATACATTGGCCTAGAGATTATTTTAGACGATATCAAAGCATTTATGTCAGTTCAATCTCTGAAAGATTAGGGCACCGTACCTTCTTGCACATAGCGATCAGGGCGCAGCGAAGTTTATATGCATGTCATGTCGAGTTTAGGACCTACAACACCAACTTGATAAGGCTCCACGGGAAGCTACGCTCCGTGTAATTCTTTCAAATTAAACTATTTTGCATCAAACCTAATAGGCAAAAGACTAGCTAGCCCTTAATATCGAACTTTTACTTAAATCCGTAGCTCCCACTTTAAGAGGAGGCCATAACACTTTTTCTCATAATAGATATATAATCCTATTCAACACATAAAACCTATCACTGGACCGACACTATCTATCGTCCGACTAGTTATGACTTATTAGCTTGGCATCATGTAACGATAATCTTCTAGGACCTCTAAGCCGTCTGGCGTCTTCTGTTAAACGGATCACGAAATATGGGAGCTGGTTGACAATGCACTAAATTAAAAATCTAAAGGTGATTTGAAGGATCGTGGGAAGAAAAGGAAACCGACTAACAGCACCGCCACGTATAATTACCTTCTTCAGTAGTTAAGTAGGATTGGATATCGTACACATTCGTACTGTACAACGTAATATGTAAGTATCTACATTACTTAGCAGCACAGTAAGATCCATAATTCAGCAGGTATGCATTGATTAATCAATATGTATTTCGTATTTTCATGTTCTCAGAAAATATATAAAGCTAAACATGAATTTCAAGTTTTTTTATTTTTCGCTGCAGACTCATTAGGGCTTAGCATGAAACTATGGCGCACAGGTACAAAGCATTCCCCCTTATCCTCTTAATCACTACATTATATATTCCTTTGGCACTTACGTGGATTAATAATATGATTAACATCTCTTTACTTACAGCTTAGAATATCGAAAGAAAGCCTGCAAGGACCGCACAGACCTATGTACATATCTACATATTATATGGCATACCTTATACTCTAAGAAAATTAGTGTATAAGATTTTTCCTCTAATACCTATCCTACACGGTCTTTTAGCCCCTAAGCATAACAGAGTGCTTAAATCGAATTAGAGTCACAAGAAGAAGACGCAAAGACTTTTTGCCCCATCACTCGTTCTGAGTCGCTGTTTAACCGATTAACGTTGTCACAGTTATCCACAGTCCCTGGAGGGACCTTCGGGGAGATTTTCACAGTGTTTTATTATTTGGAAAAGGGAATCTAATTTGTTGAAAGACAGAGGAGAAAGAGATGCCTTTTAACTAAGCCCCCCCTACCCTACCTACCTACTTCTTCCTTGTGCTCTCCATATTTGCTGAACGATTATGTATTACCTACTCTGTACTTAATCATCAGGCCCCCCCTCCTTTTCTTTGCCTGCTTGCCTAACCCGCTTTTGCTGTTTATTAACTTCTGAGGCAACGACAACGACGATAACTCCCTTGTCAAACACACGAACACAGACACAGACACACATCATACACACACATAACAGGGTACACATTTAAGATAAGCAATTCAGCAGAGTTTCCATGTATGCAAGGGGCAAATCGGTTCAAGGAGCCCTAGTTGGATCTGTACATTGTTTTGCCGTTGGACATTCGTGTGGCCTGAGAAACTTTCCGTCTTTATTGTTGCTATCATCATCATCATCATTATCATCATCATGGAATTTGTTAGCTCTGAGGTCAGCGGAGACCTCCACAAACCTCTCTGTCGCACCAACACCTCTCAACTGAAGCGAACCAACACGGTTACTGTAGGAATTTTGGTTAACAAAAACGGCAACTTCCCAAACGTCGGAGGAGGATCCAAGAAAGGATCTCTAGAACGGACAGGAAGTCGTCTGTCCCGAACCGGCAGCGTCTATCACAAGAAGGTCCAAAGGATTCGATCAACAGCCACTGATTCCATCACCTCCAAACAACTCACAGTAAGTTTACTATTAAATAAATAAGTATATATACATAGCATATACGTGTATATACGTTTATATAATAGACTAGATTAGATTGAATGTAAGTCAGCGGGATCAGCTGGAACACCGAATTTACATATGGGTTAGCGTTAGACTGTAAAAAATGTCCATTGTGGAGAAAGGTCCATCCCCGCAGGATATTATCAAGTAAAGAGGAGTCACAAACAGACAGATATAGGTATATAAACATAGAGCAACATTACATACGTAGGTATAGGTAAAACATTTATATATAGATCTAACTCCATCATTTCCACGCATATACCGTTTGATACGTACCTAAACATCTCTTTCAGTTCGAGTTTGAAAATTCATGGCTCAGTTATGGTTAGTTCACTCCACTGAGCTGGCTGGCTAATATAGTATTTTTCAAGTGCATGTGACAGATGGGCACCGACTGAGAGAAACGAGAAAGAGTTTGCTACCCCATGGCTCCGCTTGGATTTAGCTCACAAGAAGGGACGGTGAACGGGCATCTATACGTACAGGAGTGACAGTTTTAAGATGTAACACTCTTCCTAACTAAAGCAGCCTAAGTATCCATATCCCTATCCAATCCATATGTATGTGTTCAGCTTTTTCTAATTATCTTGCTCAATCTCAGAATCTCGACTGGGAGTGTCCTTTTCAACCATGACAAAGGAAACCATACGATAGCAGGCAGGCCAGGGTACAAGTAGACCGTCCTACTTAATGCGAAAATTTATCACGCTTTCTACTTATCCCTATTAAATCTGTCTTAAATGGCCAAATTCAGGATGTACGCCGGCTCGCCCAATCAACTCCGACAAATAAGTTAACCCAATGTTTGCCAAATCTTAACAACATACTGGGTGGAACCTGTGCCATTTAAAGCTCCGGTATATATTCAGGTAAAATTGGTCTAACATTGTGACTTTTTAAGTGCTGTTTGCTCTAAAGGAAACGGAATGTTAAGTATGAACGTACAAGAAACGCTTAAGTATATATAAAACTTACCATAACTTATTCCGTTTCCGGCTTCTGCAGTGCATTTTAAATATTCTATATCTACAAATATGCATATATATACTTACTTTCCGATGATAATTTAAACCAGCCCCTTATGAAGCTAACTTAATTTAATTAGTGTCTGTCTAGTCACACCAAAGAGCACTTAGGACAGCTTTTGAGGAAAGGAAACTAAAATTCGAGAGCTCTACTTACTTTCATTTAAAAAAGAATATTGGGTTTGTTTCAGATTTTAAGGTGCTGGTTTCCTTTTGTGCAGTGCTTTTTTAGTAATTTTTTGAACCGCTATAACTTTCGCAATTTCGGGAGTTGGAAAGAGCTTTATGCATCGTTTTAAAGCTTATTCTCTGCACATTTACATGAGCTTACGAAACTGGTAAAAGTAGCAAAAAAATTGCAGTAATTTTTTGACATACTGACATCTAACACGAAGAATATAGACCAAAAATCTTTGAACATCGATTTCTCAAAACTGAAGAATCGGCCAAAAGTTCTTTATGTGTCACGATATGGGCCGAGGGACGTTTTTTTGGATTTGGCTCAACAAGTCTCAATACTCCAGAAAATCCGGCAAATGTGCGATGACACGAAATTTCGCAACTTCGCATTGAGTTTTCTTGCTACTCGATACGTTTTAGCACAAACCAAGAAAAACGTCCCTCCGCAGAAGTGCGAATTTCACATTCTGCCAAAAATTTCCGAAATCCGTCGAGTAGTTTTTGAGAAATCGATGTTCGAAACAAAATAATCGCAGTTTTGCCAAAATGGTTTTTCGGCCAAATCTCCAGCTGAAAGCAATAAATTCCGGCTAATAGGCATTCGTAAAATGTGCATTTGGACGCTGTATCGATTGAGTATAAATAAGCCAACTTTGTCCTTAACATGTGGCAGTAATTTTGAAAAAATTGATTTCCTCAAAAATGGCCATTTTTTGACCCTAAAAACAGTTTTTTGCTTATACCGACTTAACCACTGGAGACAGCTCAAAAGTTGTAAGAGCAAAAATGTTCGTTTTCGTGTACTCTTTCCAGCCATAGCAACCAATCCCGAGTCTTGTCTACTTACTGGTAGCCTAAGGCGAAAAACCAAAACTTTCTCATCTTTTGGCCGAAAAATACGGGACTGGTCCCAGAATGTTAAAGAGCACGGAAATAGGTTATTTCGTAAGTTTTAGCCACTTACGTAAAGGATTAAAGCCGTATGAGTCAAAAATACCCGAAAGGAAACCAGTACCTTAAGTTTTCTGTGAGTCTTTGACATAACCATTTCAGTTTTTAGAAGCTTTGACAAAATCGCTGGTAGATCACAGTCCACGGATGGATGCTTAAGCTCAGCCAAGAATTGTGACACCACACGTCTCAAGAGCTAACTTCATATTCGTATTTCACTTTTGTCTCTACTCATATTTAATCGGTTGCCGATAGTTTTCGTAAAGCTAAAACATCTAAACGCGTCGCCAGAGGATCACTTACTAGCAACAATAGACACTTAAAATATACAAATATATAAATCATCTATTATTGTGTCGTAAGGACATTGCCAGATCGGATCATCTAGATATTAATAGATCATCTCAACCAGTGTGATCAGTCTTGGCCAAAGAGCACCAGAACCAAGCAAGGCACTCAATCTTGCCCTATTCAGAACCCCAACGAAAATTAAACAAATTATATACATACTGAAACAGTTATATACACATAAGCTGGCAAGAAAGCTCAAACATAGCAACCAACTCCACCAACCTAATGGGAAAAGTCATACGCAAACACTGTGTTTGTTCAGGTCAGGAACGGCACTCTTTGTTTGTGGAGCAAAGCAACTGTATTGTGTTTTCTTGCATAGACCAGACGTTACTAACTATATCTACTGTACCGGAGTTACAACCGTTTTAGTCCACACCTGGGCAACGGTAGGGTTTGCGGGGTGACCGACCATCCCCTGGAACCACTCAAGACGGACCGTATTTTAGGGCCAGACTTTGCACCGGATAGAAAATCACGCTAAAACGCTAAAATTGTAACGCAATTTCGTAGTAAAGTCCGAAAACGCACCAAAATTGCGCCTCTCCTCGAAAGAAGCATTGAAAGTGAAATCATGAACTCAAACCTGGATTCGCTGCATCTTACTATTTAAATATTTGTACCAAAATTGTTAGTAATCATAATTGCTTAGACAAAGATCCGTTGTCTGGGCTTATCTAGGGACTAGGGTTTTTTCTTGGGCGGGGCTCCTTGGGGGCCCTGCGAAAAGTCCGAGGAACAGTTGGGGGGGGGGGATTCTAAAGATATGCTAAAAATAGCGGTATCGCTCTGTGAGCAAATTTTTCAGGGCAAAATTTCAGGTACCACAATCCTCTGGTTTTGGGGCGGGGGACAAATTTTCGGGGGAGCAAGGTAGTTCATGAAGGGCCCAACCTCACCCCAAATAACCCCCGTTCGTGAATTTTCAGAAAAACAACCAAACATAGGACGATCAAATTTTTTAAACATTTATATAACACATGGTATGCAGTACAGAAATACGCTATTTAAGAAAATTATATAAATGTACATAGAGTATGCCAGCATTGGCCCTTTCCTGGGGCAACTATTTAGTCGCCGCCGCACTTAAAACTAATGCGATCTATAGTACGACTTTTGCCACTGAGAAAGCGCAAACGTCGATCCTCTTCCCTGTTCATTGGGGATGCGATTCGTCACTCCATCATTCCCAATCACATTATCCACTACCATTCCGCGGACGAAGTAACCACTCCACCCGACTCCAGACGACAGTCCCAGCTGTCTCGTAAACGGTCCTCTGTTGTCAGCTGGTCAAGGGTAAGCAAGTCGAGAGCAAAAATAGTTACAACAATATATGCTTATACGTATATCTTAATTTTAATTATATATATAGACCAAGTGTAACCGGCACTACAGTATATATATAAGTTGTATATACTACCTACTGCCTTCGGGAGTTCAAAATAAACTACACATAATTACATCACAGTGAAAAGAATTCACCAATAATTGTATGACTTAACTATAACTTAAGTTTCGTTTCATAAACAATATTACATAATATTACACAAGTAAGTATAAATTTGCCGGAATTTAAATTGCTCAATGAGACAAAATTTCAGTAGAACAATTGTAATACGTACGTAACCAAATTAACTTTCAGGAACAGACAGAACTGTTCCAACCACCCATTCCTGAATGTCACTGATCAATCAAAATGGAGCCAAGGTTCAGCTCCATTATCTCTGATATGACGTATCGTATACACGTAAGCATACGCTGCTAAGGTAGGTAGTATATACATATTAAGCTTATTTAGCATAGTCAACAGAGTCTATATATGCGTATTATTACGTAATATCCTTTTATTTCAGGCAACTCCGTCCATATCCTTGGCCCAAGTAAGCCAACTTCCTAGCATTGTCCAAGCAATCCCCCTCTATTCCATAGAACCAGCCCGACCGATAAAACCGCCCGAGAAACCGTCCAAAAAACTACAGCCAACTAATATCGTACCTATCGCCCCGCCTACTACTACACTTGGTAGATCCAGACATTCCGGACAAGGAACAGGTATATATGTGCAAATATTATGATCCGTAGCTTTTCTGTAACTTCTTTTACATTTTATTGGGGCATAAATCCGGATGCAGCTTTAAAAATACATATATAAGCATCAAACTGAAACTGGTTAATCGTGATTAATTAAGCTTGATGCGGCTTTGCGTTGCGATTGAGAATATAGGTACAAAGGACGTAGTCTTAATTAGCACAGTGCCACAGTTCTAAGCCACAGCCGTTATATAAACATAAAATTTATAAGCATATCAATCTAGCTCAAGACTTTTCCTATATATCTTCCGTACACCAAACGATACGTACTTCTTTATATACACCAGAAACCTAACTAGGAAAACCATCTCACACAATGTGGGAATCATTAAATTTGGTGGAAATTAGTTTTCTCTTTTCCTCTCTCGTTCACAGTTATAAGTCTAGGGCGCTTTACACTTTATAATACCTCATTTACAGAGATAGCAGCTATAAAGAACTTCATTAGTGATAAACCTTATCTTCACTCAAACTCTTTACGTATACATATATAGGTATCAGTTATCAGGTAATGTACGTGCACATATAGTTTGTTCAATGTGTACGTATGCTACGTATAGCAGGCGTTCCGGCATTTTCAATAAACAAAGAAAGTATTACACAAAAGCAGCAGTGGCTCACTGTTGCTGGAAATCCTAAATAGGAAATTAAGCTTTAGAGTTTGCATTCAATCCGATCTGATTTGATTTATAGACAGACAGACGTACGTATATTATATAGATCTGAACTTCATATATAAGAGAAGTTAAGATACTGTCGGCCAGAGTTACTGACTGAGTATAAGTTAATTCTGAGATTCCTTTTCGTCACACATACACACACACACACACAAATGTACATAAATAGATCACTATGTTTGGCGCAAGAAGGCATATAAAGACTCACCATATATAGATGAAAGAAAGAAGAAAGAAACCTTATGAGCAAAGGCGAGGGCTTTCTGTGGTATAGGACAGGAAAATAAGGTCTGTGTTCAGACTTATACATAGATGATTAGGTGGTGGACCGTATACGATACGATGCAATATTTTTAACAAGTTCAACACTTTTTAATGACGCCAAACTTCATTCTGGACTATTTTAATACCATATTTCTTTGTTCCTTTTTATCAAGGTATGCTACTATACTATCTTGCATCAGCTCTAAGTAATCTGCAGCCACGATTTGATGACGATTTTGTTGATCAACTTAATCACTACTACACTGCTACAATGCTGATTGCTTTTGCAATACTGGTCTCCGCAAAGCAGTACGTTGGACAAGCCATTCAGTGCTGGGTACCTGCGACCTTTACAGATGCAATGGAACAATATACCGAAAACTATTGTTGGGTCAAAAATACTTACTGGCTGCCAATATATCATCAAATACCTCAGTGAGTTACAATCATAGGATAACGGGGTGTTTTTCCAGATTATCCCCCAGTGCTAAAACTTTTAAAATTGACCAATCCAGGTGAAATTTGGTATGGATATTAAGGATAAAACGGAGGCAGGATTTTGCCTCCGGCCGAAGCCGGAGGTAGACTAAAATGATACTAACTCTTAAAAGCTGTTTATGGAATTCCGAATATAATTTTTGTAGCTTTTGGCAGTATTGTCATTCAAATGGTTGCTAATTTTTAAAGTCTTTTGGTTCTGCGCCCCCGACGCGTCGTTTGTTTCAGGAAGGGTTTTCATACAGGAATAGTTTTTCTGAGCCACAGAACACGAATTTGAAGTCCGTTTTTCGATTCACATTTTCGTTAGCTCTGTGTAAGCTTACAGCATAAGCTTATATCAAACTAACGAAAAGTTGAATCGAGAAATGGACTTCAGATTTGTGTTATGACTTGCAAAATCGACCAGAAAATCCCTATACAACAACGTTTCAGCAAAATCGAAGCCAAAAATTTTTCTGTTTCCCTTGGTCCTCTCTTGCGAAATTTCGCGAAATCGAAAGCTTTCGCAATATTTGAACTCAGACGGTCGACAACATACCCATACCAAATTTCAACTAGATTGGCAAGTTTTAAAAATTTTGGCACAGGGGGGTACGTACCGGATACCCGGATAACGTAAGGGGAATGAGGGTTGCAGACCCTACCGAGTCCGGCAAAATACCGGTAGAACTCGTCAGCAAGAAGGAAAAAGGTCAGACTCTCTTTCAGAAGAGAAGAACCCGGGCGGCACCATCAGCGAAGAAAAAGAAAGAAGGGCGGCACCCTCAGCGAGTTTTTACCACAAATTTAACATTTTCAGCAAATTTTTTACAGAAGTTTCTTATTGCTAAAAACCATCTTTTTTCACAAATTTTGGCCAAAATGAGAAATGAGTCACTAATCCCGCACTACGTACGGTTGGGCACCGGAAAAAAGTCCAGGGAAGAAAGGTATTCCGGTTTTTTTCCATTTTTTCCGGAGGGCCGGAAAAACGGAAAAAAAGTCGGACGAATTTAATCATTCTGAGAAGTTTTAGAAATGTCCCAATTAAAAATTTGATGATTCTTCTCAAGTTTTGTTCAATTTTTTCTAAATTTTTACCTTAGCTTTGAGCTCTCTCTTATTTGAAGCACGAACCAAATCATTATCCTAATTTTTCAAAAATTGCCCTACTTCATGAATTATTGAAAATCCTGTTTATACAAAACCCAAATATTTTACTGGGCAAGGGCATACGTTTACACCTAGAAATTCAATTCCAAAATGTGTATTGTTAGCGTTCTACGATTATTAAAGTCTGACCAAAAAATGTAGAAAGCGAAATTGTTTTCTTTATATCTCAAAAACGCTTCAAGATAGCTACCACAAAGTATATATTTTCAGAACCGGACTGATGAGATCTTTCTTTTCGTGAAAAAATTTTTTTGAAATTTCCCGTGCGATTTCAAAGGGCGCCGCTTTTATATGTACAGAAGGATTGGTACATGGTACTGCCGCGATTTTTCACGAAAATTTTCCCCTTGTATGAAAGTGCTACACACCAAATTTCAACTTTTTTGGCTGAAAATTGCGTGAGTTATTCAATTTTTTAGATTTTCAAAATCCTTTGATCTTTGCCGCTTTTTCGACTTTGACTGGCTACTGCTCGTGACTCGCTCAGTGAAAAAATTTTTCGAAAAATACCACTTTTTGACCTAAAATTTCGACATAGCGAGTCTAGCAAAAGTGAGTAAAAATTACATAATCATAAAGTCCAATCTAAGCTGAATCCAACGATATAAAGTTTTTGTGGCTACGACTTACATTGCGTCCGCAATGAATTTTTAAACAATTTCCCTTATTTCAGGTGGTCTTCGCTAGTTTACACTGGCTCATGCAAATCAAGGCGGCAACATCAAAGACGGCCAAAAACCACCTGAAATAAGGGAAATTGTTTAAAAATTCATTGCGGACTTTCATACAAGGGGAAAATTTTCGTGAAAAAATCGCGGCAGTACCATGTACCAATCCTTCTGTACATATAAAAGCGGCGCCCTTTGAAATCGCACGGGAAATTTCAAAAAAAATTTTTCACGAAAATAAAGATCTCATCAGTCCGGTTCTGAAAATATA
Source organism: Trissonchulus latispiculum (assembly GCA_030248195.1). Taxonomy (NCBI): domain Eukaryota; kingdom Metazoa; phylum Nematoda; class Enoplea; order Enoplida; family Ironidae; genus Trissonchulus; species Trissonchulus latispiculum. The sequence continues at coordinate 13,781 of JASAND010015369.1, read as the reverse complement.
TACTTTGTGGTAGCTATCTTGAAGCGTTTTTGAGATATAAAGAAAACAATTTCGCTTTCTACATTTTTTGGTCAGACTTTAGTAAAAGTAATTCAAGATTGTGCAACGGCACACGCTGGCTTTTTTGTACTGAGGGGGGGCCGCCCCCATACGGCGACCTCCCCCCACTCAAGGTTCCCTCCCCATAAATAAATAACCCAAAAAATTGCCAATTTTTACCCTAAATTGTTGAAAAATTTCCCGGCATCGCCGGATTTTTAACGAAATTTTTACTATTTTAGCGTAAAAAACACCTAAAATTAGTCATTTTTTAGCAATTTTTGGCATTTTGTGCACAAAAAAACGGAAAAAATTACCATGCCCCCCATTCTTGGTGAGCCATGGGGGCAACTTCGAGCCCCCACCCATAAATTTTGGCCTAAAAATAAGCCAGACACGTGGTCAAATTTATCGTCGGTTGTTGTAAAAATGTGGAGTAAATATAGTATGTGTGTGTAGTATATTTTGCCACAATATATATACAGCTTAACCTGAACCCCATTATTTTTGTAATTATGTAACTGGTCTATTTAAACAATTCACCCAACAGCTATGCTCTGAATTATATAACTACAATTGATCATTGTTCTTTATTACTTCAAAGCTGAAGCATTTTGCTTGATTTTCCCGCAAACATGAAACATGGTAGCATAAATTTTTTGTAAATGGAAATTGTAGCGATCGAAACTTTATACTTTTAGATGAAATATCCAAAGTGTATGATACATTAAAAAATTAAGCACACTGCAAAATTATTTGAAAGCTCTGCTCCTATAAACTAAATTAACTAACAATTTTACCTACAGCCTGTTCAAAATTCGTTCCGACAAAATGTTTCACAATTATATACTAGATTAACACGGATAAGCTAATTTAAGGGGGGTCACTTTTTGCCGATTTTTCGACCATCTCCGATTGTGCTCATTTTCACGTATTTCGTAGTCCCCATGGGTCCGCGAAACAAGACAAGAGCGAACTGCAGGTACGCTGGAAGTGGAATTTTGATTTAGGCCCCTAAAATTTTTTAAAAAATTTTTATTTATCGAAAACAGTGGAATATCGTCAAAATGCAACGTTTTTGGCAGCTGAAAAGTGGGGTCGTCGGAAAGAATTGCAAATTGTTTTAATTCAGAGGCCTAAATAAAAATTCTAACTCCAGGGTTCCGTAGTACTTGAATTGGCGGTTCCACTGATTCCAATGGTTCCAATGTATGTTTTTCCAGTTTCGAGATCTTTTTGGCGCAAAAATGGGCGTTTTTAGAAAAGTTTTCAAATTTCGGTTTTTTCGTAAGTAAGGTAACAGTAAGGTCGTAATCTGTCTATTTTGTATTCCAACTTGTGTATTCATGTCGTCGGATCTATTTGCAGCACGAATTATGCTGATAGCTGCGTCCAGTACTCCTCGGCGTGCCAAACGGGACCGTCGAACCCCGAGTTTCTGAAAACGGGGATTTTTGAAATTTTTCAAAATATGGCATATTCATACATCAATCGAAAGCTCTGATTGCAGGGATGAATTCTTATCATAAAACCATGGGTCGGAAATGCCTCTATTTGAAGTTAACCGCTGTTAAATGTTTCATTACATCAGGAGGAACAAGGGCCTTGTTTCTCCGAGAAATTCTTTAGAGAAGCTTCTGATCAAGCACATCCGGCTGGAAACTGTACGAAAATGCTTTTCTTAATAGTTTTAAAGGTGTATAACAAAATAAGCTAAAAACATAGAGTTGATTTGCGAAAATATGCATCAGTTGGCTGCAGCACCCTTGTGCTCGCTCATATTCAAATTGCACACGGTTGATGGCTCGTAACTTACGGAGAACTGAACAAAACAACTCAAAATTTAAACTTGATATGCACGACATATGTGGCTAACTTATGTGGGAAAACGAGCGAAATCCGTCGCCTAAAAATTTTTCATGATGGACCCCCCCTTAAGGTGGTGGTATCCTTTTGTGCAGTGCTTTTGTGGTGATTTTTTTGAAACGCTATAACTTTAGCAATTTTGGGAGTTGCAAAGAGCTTTATACATCGTTTTAAAGCTTATTACCTGTACATTCACATGAGCTTACAGACCTGGCAAAATTAGCAAAAAAATAGCAGAAATTTTCTCACAAGCTGACATCTAACAGGATGAATATAGACCAAAAGTTTTTGAACATCGATTTCTCAAAACTGAAGAATCGGCCAAAAGTTCTTTATGTGCCACCATATGAAGGACATATGGGCCGAGGGACGTTTTTTTGGATTTGGCTCAGCAGGTCTTAACGGTCGAGAAAATCGGCCAAATGCACAGTAACACGAAATTTCGCAACTTCGCATTGAGCTTTCTTGCTACTGGGTACGTTTTAGCGCAAACCAAGAAAAACGTCCCTCCGCAGGAGTACGAATTTCGATTCTGCCGAAAATCTCCGGAATCCGTCTAGTAGTTTTTGAGAAATCGATGTTCGAAACAAAATAATCGCAGTTTTGCCAAAATAGTTTTTCGGCCAAATCTCTAGCTGTAAGCAATAAAGTCCGGCTAATAGGCATTCATAAAATGTGCATTTGGACGATGTATCGATTGAGTATAACTAAGCCAATTTTGTCCTTAACATGTGGCAGTAATTTTGAAAAAACTGATTTCCTCGAAAAAGGCCATTTTTTGACCCTAAAAACAGTTTTTTGCTTATACTGACTTAACCACTGGAGATAGCTCAAAGGTTGTAGGAGCAAAAATGTTCATTTTCGAGTCCTCCTTCCAGCCATACCAACGAATCCCGTGTCTTGTCTACCTACTGGGAGCTTAAGGCCAAAAACCAAAACTTTCTTATCTTTTGGCCTAAGAATACGGGACTGGTCCTAAAATGTTAAAGAGCACGGAAATAGGTTATTTCGTAAGTTTTAGCCCTTTGCGTAAAGGATTAAAGCCGTAGGAGTCAAAAATACCCGAAAGGAAACCAGCACCTTAAGTGACTGAATGGCGTTTACACACACACACACACACACAAATATTCATTAAGACGGGTTACAATTTTGATAGAAACAAATTTTGGGAGGCTCTGACTTGAATTGGACAGCGGAAAAAGATCAGAAAAACCGGCAAAAAAGTACTTTTTTCCGCTCCACTTTCGTCTGGAGAATACCAACCCGTCCCAAAAAACCATTAACCAACCTTAAAATTTTGGAATATTTTAAGGGTATACCAACCGAGGCAGTTTGGGTAGACTCGGACTCCGGAAAGTGTATATTAATTGAAACTGACTTAAATCTAAAACAATAAAATATATGACAGAAAGGAGTGATTTTTGCGATTGGAATAACCCAATCAAAGTATAAATCGCTCGGCTGCATGTATATACAAGACAGTGCTTTCAATTTGCTCGCTCAAGCGCATGGCAGTAACGTAACGTATAAATTTTCACAGACTGCGTAACGTATCAATAAAAAATATATACAAAAGTTTAAGTAAAAACATCATTACTCTCTATCTACCCATCTTTCGGGTTGTTAGACTCACTAAAACGTGACCACAATCTTTCAAGGGTTTGCTGTCAGTGCTATGTCTATCTTTTGTTTAAATCCATTTCTAGCTCAAAACTGTCTATTTTAGTCACATTATGGAACGCGAGAGTGAAGAAATCGGTTATTATCAATGGGTCCCCTTCATCTTAGCGGTAGAAGCACTCATGTTTTATCTACCTTGCCTTCTCTGGAGAGGTCTTCTTTACTGTCACGCAGGTATAGAACTAATCACAAAAAATAAAATTACCAGGCTTATTCTACTGGGGGGGGGGGGCGCCAGATTAAGCCCAGATATATATACGCAAATAATTTGTAAGACAGCTAATTTTAACTATGTGTATACTTACTATGAACGCATGAACCGCATAAAAAGAAATATTCATATTTCATACACTATTTGTGAAATTTTTATTGATCTAATGTAAAAGCTTTAGCTGGATTAAATCTTCACGCGGTCATTCAAATGGCTAGAGATGCTCAGTTAATGGATCAGGACATGAGACACAGAACTATTCAGACTCTTGCCAGACACATGGAAGACAGATTCAGGTTAAACTATGTATTCTAGAACCATGCATTAGGTTTATATTATATTTTTACTATAAATCGTGAAGATTAATTTAAGTATGTCATTCACTTAGACTTAACCCATTGTCTTGCCATCAAGATTTCTATCTGTAACATATATATACCATAATATAACGTGCTCATATACGTATAATAAAGGACAGCTAAATTAATCTAAATCTATGATTTCGATTCCAGAACAAGCGACATCGAAACTAACTGCCTCGGAAGGTTCTGTGGAGCCGTGGACACTCACAGTGGCAGTAAAGGAGTCCAGTGCAAATGCTGCTTAACTATATTCTATTTATTCTCAAAAGCCCTGTACTGTGCTAATGTTTTATTGCAAGTAAGTCAATCATAACAGACAACAAAAATTAGAAGGTTTACACAATATGCGCTCACACGATTTTACCTTTAGATTGAGATGACATTTCCTTAGAACAAGGAATATTATGACGAAATCCCTCTGTATCTCAGCCTTGCTTTGTTAGAGAGCTTAATCCCGCAGATGGCCCCATGAAAAAGCAGTACAAATTACGACCTCCTATAAACAGTTTCCTTAATTTCTCAAAAAAACGTTTCCACTTATATACTTCAGATTATTAAGAAATTCTCCGCTTAAGGGGGGGTCGCGAATTTTCGACCATCACCGATTTTTCTCATTTTCACATATTTTGTAGTCCCCATGGGTCCCCAAAACAAGACAGTTGCGTTTGTTGCAAAACTTTCCCTATCATTCACAATAGTCCTCCAAAGGTGACCCCGACATGTGTTAAACATAGGAAAATGAAAAAGTTAGGAAAATTTCGCGCTAACCAAAAGTTTGAGCGCTGTGCAAGAGTAAACGAGCTATAGCTGGGCAAAATGTTAATCTGGACTAGGTAGCGTGTTAATATCTATATGAGGTATTTTTGTGTCAGCTCAGCGATTTTCTAAAAATTTTCAAAGTTGGGTGAAGCCGGTTTTTGCACAAATTTGACTTACAAAAACGTCACCAAAGAAATGTTTCGTCGTGGCCTGAACTAACCGTTTACTGCACAGATTTCGCGTATAGATATTAACACAGTACACAAATAGAGGTTCAATTTCCATACGCAAAATCCATGCTGCTACTTGTGGATAGTTCATACTTTTGGTTAGCGCGTTGGCGTTTTGCCTCAAAATACGTCATTTTCTCAATTTTTTGTATATAATGGTCCATAAGTCGGGTGAAAGCCGAGCTATTCCAACCAAATTCGGTGTGCCAGTTTGCACATATAAAAGGATGTTGTGTGCGTGTGCTTCACTGTAATTGCTGGTGTTTAGCTGTGGACGCATGCCTTAGTGCGATGACGGAGGCCTACCGTCCAAAAATGGCAAATTTTAAAATTTTTCAAATATAGCCAAATTTTATATCAAATTGAAGCTCTCGATGTCCTGAACATTTTATCTTCTTGGACAAAGTCTCTACAAAGCAGTATGAGAAAGTTAAGCCGCATTAAAGTTTGAAGTAAATAACAGTCGGAAGGAGCTGGATCAAATGGTTCAAACGCCGTTTCTCGCTCATTGCTTGACGTATCACTGTCATTTACACAGCAATAAATAGCCCAAGATAGAGGCTTCAATTTGATGTATTGACCATGCCGTAGTCTTTTGTCATCCTATGTGCACACGACTTCGAAGCCCTTAGCGAGGCATAGTGGAGTAAATACTAAATTGTAGGGATTTGAACTGCAATATCTCTTAACTGGATTGACCCTGGACTCTAAAAATGTGTCTTGTTTTTGGACACATATGGGGGTATACTACACCCGAAAATGAGCGAAATCGGTGACTATAAAATTTGGTACCCGGCGACCCCCCCCCCTTAAATACATCAATTATAGCTATTTGATAGCTTATTTCGCACTAAAATTAGCTCAAGCCTTTTTGAAACACGAAGAGGATCCGAACCTCTGGATTCCCCTCTATTAGGCACCTGAATCCATATAGAAGTAAACTGAGAGAATGAAACAAAATCAGAATATCTGAATTAGTAATGGACTGTCGAAAATGTACGTCCAATTTTCATTCAATTCAATTCAATTAAACAAACAGCTAACAAACCTCATGCCATTGCTTGGCTACGTGCGTGCATGTCATTTCGTTGTCTTATGGTACAGTTTACGTACTTAAATCACTCGCCAGAAGGAGTATGTTACATTTAGATGCTGATTCTTAATCGGATTCTGCGGACAAACGATATCTTCTTCGGCTTCCGTGTGCTTAGTCGTCTCCTGCGGGAAGTGGAATGGCAGGATACCGGAATGTTTCCCAGAGTAACTTTATGCGATTTTGAGATTCGAGTTCTGGGCAATATACATCGTCATACTGTTCAGTGTGTACTCATGATCAATCTGTTCAATGAAAAGATCTTTCTGTTCCTGTGGTTCTGGTTTATTCTGGTTGTGGGCGTCACCGTCTGCAATCTCCTCTACTGGATTGGAATACTCATCTGGCCTGACCAGGGACACAGATTCATACGTAAACATATTCAGGTTGGTGGGAACACAATCAGATACGTATATACATATGTACGTACGTAAGAATTGTATGCCATAACACAAAACAAAAGCCACTTTTCTCACAGAAACTCATCGAACAGAAAAACTCACTTTTTGCTCAGGGATTGGGTTTTAATCCCATACTTTTACTTCCCTTACTAAATTACCTTAGTAAAGGAAGAATATGTATTTAAAGTTTCTAAGATTTCTTTTTCATTCATTAAACTTTAAGCAAGTATACGTATATATGTTCTGTGTTCACCCGCATTCATTACCAATTTAGATAATTTCCGACATTCCTCATAAACCGATAACGGATGCACTTTCACTTGAAAGATTCGTGGATCAGTTCGTCTGTATGGACGGAATCTTCATGCTTCGAATGATCTCCAATCACGCTGGTGACATGGTCACCTCAGAAGTGATAGTCTCCCTATGGTCATCCTTTGAACGAATCCAGCGAGCCACATACTGGGACATAGATACTACTGCAGAAAGTCCCTAGTATCTCTGTTTAGTCTAGTCTTATATCTACTGATTTTCTTTTACAGTTAGCTTTTAATCATAGCTTTTCGTGATCGTAAAATTAAGGTATGTTTGTAATAAGACGTTACAGATGTCTCCGCGGTTAATTACAACACCAGTAAGCCACATGACCCAAAACGATGTCGTCTTATTCTTAAATGCAGAGGTTAGAGAAGTCCTAAAACCCTGAGAGAGCAAGCGGTGACCAATGAGCAGTCATCGCCCTAAGTGAACTCAAGTCAAAACAGACAGATAATGGAGGGAGAGTACTCTTCAAAGAAAAATTTTAAAACGGTGCTAGCTAGGTTGCATGACATAACAGATAACCACGCACATAAACACAACATGCACATATAATACATCATGAGAGACACAAAACAGACCCAACACAGAGATAGAGAAAAGACATTACATAGTACAGTGAGTCACGAATGTTTATCGCGCCTAACCTTTTTTGTGCCTTATTCCTGTTTTCATCAATCATTTTCATCAGCTCTGCCTGAGTCTTCTGTGTTGATAGCAACTTCTGGCATTCTGAACGGCAGTCTGAAATCAACAGATTGCACACAATTAATAAAAACTACGGACACAGTAGCAGTCAAGAGTCCAACATCATTTCTGTACAAGAGGAAGGCAGAGAAACTTAGAAAAATTAAAAAGGACAAAACGTAAGCACTGTCTGTGAATTTAGGCCGTACCACAAATTTTTTACTGTCTTGCTTTAACCCTAGAAGAGTAATTTTTGAGAAAGAATGAAAAAATTAGATGGATCGAAGAGCAAATTCTATTCCTACGACAGCATTCAAGCGCCCACTTATCTCTATTACGTAAGACTATATTATATGTGGAAGACTTCTACGCATAGTTAAACTGAGTGTTTTCTAGTAAAAAAGTGGACGGAGGAAAGTGGTAGAAGAACAAAAACGGAGGAGCTTAAGATGGTACCAAGTTAGAAATTGGCAAAGACCATTGTTAGAATGCGACATTGTTAACTGTACTACAAATCTTAGCTTTTCAATTCACCCGTTACGTTCAGTGTTTGCTTGAAGGGACAAATCAGAAACGAAAACAGACTGATCCAAGGGCGCAGTGGGAGGTGTTACCGCCCCAACCCCTTTTTGTCCGATTATCCGGGAATTTTGAGGGAGAATGCAAGAATTGAGCAAGAAGTGAGCTATTTTCAGTGCATAAAACTAAAAATATGAAACTTTTTCGCGCTTGCGGCGCGATTCTATCTCTATCTCTATTCTATTCTATCTTAAAAAAATTCGTGCCAGTGACGCTATTTTGTCACAATATTAAAAAATTTTTAGAGCTTTTTGTAGCTGAAGTTTTTTCAAGTTTTCGCGCCTGCGGAACAATCTATCTCGATTTTTAAAAATGTTCTCACCGGCGGGGCTTTTTATTCAAATCTTTTTAAGGTTTCCATTATTATTTTCCTATATGATGTCAAAAAATCTTAAAACTTTATTATATTATTCCTTTTGAAGATTTCCACTGCGGATTGTTTCATAATTCCAAAAATTTCTCACCTTCTGGGGGACTCTGCCCCCAGACCCCCACGTGGCGCAATGACTATATTTCCAAATCTCGTGGTGCAGCAACAAGGAACTCTTTGTTGAAAATTCTTGCCGCCTACCCCCCTAGCTTATGCGCGTCTGGAGAACGAGAAAAGCAAAAAGATTCTGCTCGACCCCCCCCCGCTTTCCAAAGTCCTGGATGGACTTTTGGGCCACCAAGAAATATCCTAGAATAAGCCAAGAACCTTTTTCTTTTACACAATATAATTTAAATGACAACGACGCGAAAAGGCCGCTTTCTCTTCTGTCCTACGTAAGATGGTTGGAACAAATGCTTATTTAATATTATGCAGACTTCCCCCAAAAAGAAGCTGCAATCATGCTAATGATACGTAACAGATAGCGCAAATAATAAACAACTACAACCTTCAATCCGACCAATAATCTCATCCGTTTCAAGCTGTCGTCGATCCAAATTATCAGAATTTTCGGAACATACTTTCTCCAGTTTGTTTAAGTCTTCGGCCAGCTCAACCAGCTCTGCTTCAGCGCTGTTGCACTGTTTTCGTAAATCTGATGCAGCACACAAAAGAAAGCACTGAACATTATGCTGGTCTTATTCTGGGGAATTTTTTTGGAGGTGTAGAGCTCTTTTGGGGGGGGGGAGCCCTCGCGGGACGAGTCGTTTGGGGGGAGACGCGGAACTTTTTCCAAATTCTTTTTGAAACATGCTAAAAATTGCGCTATGTTTATAGTAATCGTCAAAAAGCGGATTTAGTGCTTAAATAGGCAATGATTGAGAAAAAATCACAGCTGAAGTGAAAAATTTAGAAAATTAGGCCTACTGAGCTATTTTTCGGGCAAAATTTGGTACCAAAAGGGGCACCCACCTTTGGGGGGCATTTTTGGTGGGAAGGGTGTTTATGGGGGCCCCAATCCCTCCCTACTAGAATAGCCCAGATTATGCGTTGTCAGAAAAAGAGTAGGAGGCGACATACTTACCTAACAGTAACAATATATTGTATTAAAAATAGCAAACCGATACAAAAGACACTAATATAGCTATGTATTTCTGGATTGTTAATGTTTACACCGATCTCCAACTACTTCAAACCTTATAAGCTGCTAAAACGGAATAAAGCAAAGCTAGGAGTTAGCGATGTGTGCCGGAGCATACGAGCTCCAAAAATCGGTGAAAAAAGCTGACTGCTCCAGAACATGATTTTATTAAAAAATTTATTTCTATCGTCGACTGCAGCATGCTTTCACATATTGCCTTCAGAGCTCCGATAGCCCGCTCCTAAGAAGGGAGTTTGCTCCGCGCACATTATTGCTACGAGTGAACACTAGTTAGAGAAATGAAAATCAAACATGGACACCTAAAGTCAGACCAACCTTAATCACGCAAACGGTTTCGAAGCTTCACCGTGGGCAACTTCTTCAGGCGATTCTTTACACGCTGCTGTCATTACTGAGTGGTCAGATAGCGGGGGATCCAATTTCGGGAGGGAAGGAAAATTTCAAAGTTCTCTAGGGTTGGGGCTCCAGGGGCCAGATGGGAAAGAACTGGGGAGACCGGAGGACCGGAACTGTTGGGAGGGTCGGAACCACTGTTATTGATGATGTTGTTGTCGATAGAGTCCAAATGGATGCTAGTAAACCTGGACCAGGGGGTGGGGATTTGTTGCGACGGAGAACGTGCTCCCAGTTGATTCCAAAAGGATGGTCACAAAATAGTTGACTAATCCACCACTTTTCTTTCTTCTTTCGGATAGTTTCGCCGTCAGAAAAATCCAATACAAACAAAACAGGTATAATAATTGTATCTAATGTATGGGTATGGTTCCTGAAATCACACGAAAGAGGTTTACTAGCATCCGTTTTTCGAATATCACACCTGTGGCTGTTAAACCTGGAGAGAGGATTTCCCCTTTCTCCAACATATTGGGAGGGGAACCCCTTAATCTCCGTCAGATATACAGTCAGCTTACTTGTACAGTTAAAATGGCCTTCAGAAGATATTCCAAGCCCGTTACAGAGCCCCTGATGCTGGTGCCGGTTTTGATAGAGGGGCTGAGAGCACATTTGCGCCTGCCACATCGAAAGGTTCCACTGGGCTCAGAATTAGCGATCCGTAAGGCTCTTTCTGGCACTGGCAATTTGGCCTTCACAAGCATGTTTCTAAGCTTAGGAGGAGGACGCCAGAACAGATTCACTTTAAAGCTTAGACCATTCAGAAAATGTTCATGACTTCTTAGGGTGGTTTTCACGTTTCTGAGGTCAGGATGGTATGGCAGGACCAAGTAGAACACTTTTCTTCAGGATGTGTCCCAGGATCAAGTTTGGGAGTGAGTAGCTGGTCTATCTGCTGACAAAGCCCTTTCGATCCTTCGCTGAACATAGCCTCTGGGATAGCCTCTTCTTACCAAGTCTACTTTCAGCTGCCTACACCTGAACCGGGCCGTGTCTGGATTTGAGCAGATACGGCAAATCCTCAAGGCTTGGCTGCATGCAATCGGAAGCCTAGGCTCTACAGGGTGGCAGGATTCGAAACGGAGATATATACTGTCTCGTATCCGTAGGTTTCGTGAATAGGTCTGTCATAATTCTTCAGGGCTGCCGCGCGACCTTTCTCAGAAAAAAGGAAATAAAAAAGGAAATTTGCACCCGAAAAAAAGGAAAAAAAGGAATTTGTCCGACAAAAAATAGGAAATAAAAGGAATTTTCAGAGATAAATTAATCGTTACTGAGCAAAAATAAAATGTTTTCCATTTTGAACAGCCACACAAGGTTTGAAACATTTACATGCGTTTCTAAGCAGAAAACTTAAGCAAAACGCTATTTAAAATGCAAATACGGACGCGTTCAATGGCGGCGCCGGGGGGGGGGCGGGGGCCCCGGGCCCCCCTTTGCGATTTGGGCCACTGCCATATCAAACTTTGACGCGAAGAAACAAGCAAAGCAATGTGACCTGACCTAAAATAGTTCATCCGAGATATTTTAACTCGCAGAGCGAGAATTCTGTTATATAACTGGGTTAAAAACAGCAAGATTTGTGGAGCACAGCACTTCAGAAACTGAATCGGCTATGGAACCTTAAACGCTTTTTAATGAAAAAATAAGAAATTAGAAAATAATCTGTAACGGAAATATTTAAAAAGATTTGAAATACGAACGCTTAGTTTTGCAGTTTATCAGAATATATATATATATAGTAAGTTTCATAAAGTTTAAAACAGAATTGAGATGCAAAAATTCTGCAAATGAAATTAAAATTCATATCGAAAAACGCGAAAATTTCTAAAACGTGAAATAGACAAGTGGCGCAGGCTCAGAAATGTTTAAAAACTGAGACATAACAGCTCTGCAGGTGCGAAAAATTATTTTAAAAAATTCTTTTTAAATTTAGATAGAAGAGTGATGCCGCCAGGAGTGACAATTTTTAAAAATTGAGAGAAATAAAGATATCTGCAGGCGCGCAAATTTTTAAAACTTGAAATAGAGAAGCGCCGCAGGAACAAAATTTTCCTATTTGTTATTGTATGCTTTGAAAATGGATCGCTTTTTGTCTTCTCTCCAAAAATTCCGTGGGGTAAAACGTGAGAGGCCTCGGAACCCCCAAAACCCCTCCCCTGGGTGCGCCCATCCCGTCAACTGCAATTTTGACTTCTAGATATTTTTTGGAAAACGTGACTGTGACACCTACGCATTTTCCCATACGTACGTATTTAGTGCATTCTGCAAATACTCCAAATTGTGCATTTTACTCAAAAACTCTGCAGCAATCTATGCACACATTACGAGAAAATATATATACGTTTAATGTTTCTCAAGATTATAAACGTTCTATCGAGTACAAATTAATTTTTAACTCTTGTCTTTAAGCAAACAAAAAATAAGTCCAACCATTTCTATAAATCTAACTTCGTACTTGCAGGTTATGCTATTATATAAGTCTCATATTAAGTAAAAATGTATGTAGATTTAGCTATTCTGTAATAAAACTGAAAAAGTAAGTTACACAATAGTCCGGCGAAGCCGGAAAATTTTTGGAAATTACCACCGTAAGACTAAATTTTAGACACATCTCTGTCGATTTTCAGAAAATTTTTGGAAAAAAGGAAATAAAGGGAATTTTTGCAGAAAAAAGGAAAAAAAGGATGACCTCGAAAAAAAGGAAAATAAAGGAAAAAAGAAACCGCGGCAGCCCTGATTTCTTCCATCCTTCCTTCCATCCATCCAATTATTAGTAACTATATTCACTAGCGTAGATACGGGGGGGCGCCCCCGAAATGGTTTTGCCCCCCTGAAAAAATTGGCCAGAAGGAAAATTTTAAGCTCACGCGCAGCGCGGGCGTTTAAATTTATCATAAACACAAAGAAATTGTATTAAAATGCCCCAAAAATTAGTGCATTTGTACTTCATTGAAAATGTTTCGCGCAATAGCATACGTAACTATATAATTTAACCTTTACTAGTTTGCTTTACTTTGCTTTGACAGCTTTGTAGTTTCATAAACTGCATTATTGCAAACATGATTGTCTTAAATGGTGGATACTGGATATGTGCTACTTGGAATACCCTGTTCATAATGGGAGCATCCAGTCTGAGTTTTCGTACGAGACTATATTAGTGGAAAATATATAGCAAATTAAACTACAAATTTTGATTTGGGAATTGATAATATACAATGCAAAGAATTCAATGATTCAGTAGCGCCTTAATGGCAAAATTTTTCTCAACTTCTGGGAGGCTCCGCCCCCCAGACCCCCCCTTTTGGGGTTCTAGCATGCCGCTTTCGGCTACAATAGAGTTATGCTAAGAACCTTGTAAGAATTTTGCACGTAGTGTTCATACAATTGTTTAGCAGAAAAAACAAAAAATTTTACCATCCCCAGACTTCGGTCCAAACCGCCCCCCCTGAAAATTTTTTGTATCTACGCTACTGACTATATATATTGTATTTTTCTGACCACAAAACTATCCGGAAGAAGAAGAAAAGTGGTGGATTAGTCAACTATTTTCTGACCATCCTTTTGGAATGAACTGGGAGCACGATCTGACCCCTCAGGAACGACAGCAACGTGTGAAGAATCGCCTGAG